>JARTUT010002251.1:90000-97500 GCA_030674115.1 Micraspis discolor | reverse complement strand
GTTCAGGGTAATCTTATAAGTTCGACCTCTTCGGTTTGAACGTCCGTCTGCACTGCCTTCTTGTGCGTGACTGGCGACGTTCCCTAGAGATCAGACGTACACGAAACATACGATGAGCCTTATCCCTGTGCTCAAGCGTTGTTCCAACAATCCGCAGCCGCGGCGGCACTCACGATCGGAGATCGTCGATATCTGGCACTCTTAATCGTCCCGAATATTATCCATTCATTAGTTCATTCATTCAATTCATTTATGCGGTTATCCCATTCGCATATTATTTTGCAACAGTTATAATATTCATGCCAGACTTTATATATATATATATATTATTTATTTATTTCAATATTCGGGCGGCCCTATTTAGAGGCCGATCATTCATTAAACATGATTCGGGAGAAGAGAGTAGCCGGAGCCGACGAAGCGATCGCAGCGCTCGCACGCTCGCGTCTTTGTGGTCACGCGAACTTGGGAACGACTGCAACTCGTAAATTCATGCCATCTTATCAGTTGCGGTTATCGTGGGACATTCGAGACCGAAGTCTGCAACAATCCCCGCTTATAGTGCTCATATTCATGACGCTAATGTAACGGGGCGTCGCGACAGTCGACGTCTCTCAGTCCGTTGAGGAATGGTCGGACCTTCCGTCTCCGCTCAGCATAAGAGCGAGCTAGACGGAACGGAGCGATCGTTTCGGGCGAAATCTTTAAAGCCTTCGGAACGGTTTTCCGTTCCGCGGACACCTACTAGACATGCGTATAACTAGCGGTTCCCGTTGACGGTGCCTCGAATACGGGACACGGGCTACATTGCGCCGTAAAGAGGAGACCGATCCGAACAGCCGCCTCACACCGACATGTCTCCGTGCCGCGGACCCTCTCGGATCCGTTGACGGTGCCTTATGTCGGGGGGGCCGTTCGGTCGTCATCAGCATAGTTACGGGCCACGTCCGCCAATGTCGCCGAAATTCTTCGCCGTGCCGCGAGAACACGTATACGTTCGATGCGTATTACCGGCGGTCCTTGTTGACGGTACCTCGAATTCGAGACACGGGCTACATCGCGCCGTAAAGAGGAGACCGATCCGAACAGCCGCCTTACACCGACATGTCTCCGTGCCGCGGACCCTCTCGGATCCGTTGACGGTGCCTTATGTCGGGGGCCGTTCGGTCGTCATCAGCGTAGTTACGGGCGACGTCCACCAATGTCGTCGAAATTCTTCTCCGTGCCGCGAGGACACGTATACGATCGATGCGTATAACTAGCGGTTCCCGTTGACGGTGCCTCGAAAACTAGACACGGGCTACATCGCGCCGTAAAGAGGAGACCGATCCGAACAGCCGCCTTACACCGACATGTCTCCGTGCCGCGGACCCTCTCGGATCCGTTGACGGTGCCTTATGTCGGGGGCCGTTCGGTCGTCATCAGCGTAGTTACGGGCGACGTCCACCAATGTCGTCGTTATTCTTCGCCGTGCCGCGAGAACACGTATACGATCGATGCGTATAGCCGGCGGTCCCCGTTGACGGTACCTCGAATTCGAGACACGGGCTACATCGCGCCGTAAAGAGGAGACCGATCCGAACAGCCGCCTTACACCGACATGTCTCCGTGCCGCGGACCCTCTCGGATCCGTTGACGGTGCCTTATGTCGGGGGCCGTTCGGTCGTCATCAGCGTAGTTACGGGCGACGTCCACCAATGTCGTCGAAATTCTTCACCGTGCCGCGGGGACACGTATACGATCCATATCGTCATAGGGTCCTTAGGTACCCGATTTGATCGGCATCCCGATCCGATACCAGACCTCTTATCGTTCTACTCGCCTCCCGTGGCCGGCAAGATCCATTTTAGCGACAACGCAGACGGTTCGATCAGCTATCGGCAGATACTGCTCCATTATGGAGTCTCTCTCCGATGGACGAACGCGTCCCGTTCATCAGATAAACGGAAGCTGCCCGGTCCGGAAAAGGCGAGGTTCTTTAACGTCGATCGGACAACAACGATGCATCTGAATTAATCTCACGGCGCCGCTCCGCATACAGCTAAGGAAGGCATCCGATCGAAAGACGTCAACGAAGAGTCAATTGATGATCGACGATGGAAATTTCGGAATTCAACTGAATATAATGTATGTGTTGAACGTAATAAATTACGAAACACTTATTATATCGTTAATGATCCTTCCGCAGGTTCACCTACGGAAACCTTGTTACGACTTTTACTTCCTCTAAACGATCAAGTTTGGTCATCTTCCCAGCAACAGCGGTGACGCCGAAACGCCACCGCGTACCGGTCCGAAGACCTCACTAAATCGTTCAATCGGTAGTAGCGACGGGCGGTGTGTACAAAGGGCAGGGACGTAATCAACGCGAGCTTATGACTCGCGCTTACTGGGAATTCCTCGTTCATGGGGAACAATTGCAAGCCCCAATCCCTAGCACGAAGGAGGTTCAGCGGGTTACCCGGGCCTCTCGGCCAGGAAGACACGCTGATTCCTTCAGTGTAGCGCGCGTGCGGCCCAGAACATCTAAGGGCATCACAGACCTGTTATTGCTCAATCTCGTGCGGCTAGAAGCCGCCTGTCCCTCTAAGAAGAATATAATGTACGCAGACAGTAAAAACCCGCCGACCGAAATCGGGGGCCTTTGAGGATGTCTAATACGCCTAGTTAGCAGGCTAGAGTCTCGTTCGTTATCGGAATTAACCAGACAAATCGCTCCACCAACTAAGAACGGCCATGCACCACCACCCACCGAATCAAGAAAGAGCTCTCAATCTGTCAATCCTTCCGGTGTCCGGGCCTGGTGAGGTTTCCCGTGTTGAGTCAAATTAAGCCGCAGGCTCCACTCCTGGTGGTGCCCTTCCGTCAATTCCTTTAAGTTTCAGCTTTGCAACCATACTTCCCCCGGAACCCAAAAGCTTTGGTTTCCCGGAAGCTGCCCGCCGAGTCATCGGAGGAACGTCGGCGGATCGCTAGCTGGCATAGTTTATGGTTAGAACTAGGGCGGTATCTGATCGCCTTCGAACCTCTAACTTTCGTTCTTGATCAATGAAAACGTTTTTGGCAAATGCTTTCGCTTCTGTCCGTCTTGCGACGATCCAAGAATTTCACCTCTAACGTCGCAATACGAATGCCCCCATCCGTTCCTGTTAATCATTACCTCGAAGATCCGAAAACCAACAAAATGGATTCGAGGTCCTGTTTCATTATTCCATGCATAAAATATTCTGGCAAAATTTCAGCCTGCTTTAAGCACCTTAGTTTGTTCAAAGTAAAAGTGCCGGCCCACCTCGACACTCAATGAAGAGCACCTAGGCGGGTACAGATGGGTCGCCCTTGCGAACGACCCGCCGGCAGGACGTCCCGCGACACGCCAGTTGACACCGCAAGCGATGAACCGGACGGCGCGGGACACAAGTTCGACTACGAGCTTTTTAACCGCAACAACTTTAATATACGCTATTGGAGCTGGAATTACCGCGGCTGCTGGCACCAGACTTGCCCTCAATTGATCCTCGTTAAAGGGTTTAGAGTGTTCTCATTCCGATTACGGGGCCTCGGATGAGTCCCGTATCGTTATTTTTCGTCACTACCTCCCCGAGCTGGGAGTGGGTAATTTGCGCGCCTGCTGCCTTCCTTGGATGTGGTAGCCGTTTCTCAGGCTCCTCTCCGGAATCGAACCCTGATTCCCCGTTACCCGTAACAACCATGGTAGGCGCAGAACCTACCATCGACAGTTGATAAGGCAGACATTTGAAAGATGCGTCACCGGTACGAGACCGTGCGATCAGCATAAAGTTATTCAGATTCACCAAATTGAAAGACGAAGAGCTTGCGCTCGACACCTATTGGTTTTGATCTAATAAAGCGCTCCTTCCGTTCCCGGTCGGAGCTCTATTTGCATGTATTAGCTCTAGAATTACCACAGTTATCCAAGTAAATGTGAGTACGATCTAAGGAACCATAACTGATTTAATGAGCCTTTCGCGGTTTCACCTTAATTTGGTTTGTACTGAGACATGCATGGCTTAATCTTTGAGACAAGCATATGACTACTGGCAGGATCAACCAGGGAACTGCGTTCCGAGACACGAGAACGGACGGTGGGTTCCGCGACAGCTACGAAAGCAGATCGTTAACCCTCGACGTCCAGTTCAGGCGTGCGTATGCGGCGCCGACACAAAGCCGTAAGACATCGGTCAGCGCCCCACTTCGAATACGACAGTTCAGGTGCTACGGATGATCTGTTGTCGCGCTAGGAGCCCTCCGAACGTCACATTCGAACTAACAAATCGTGACCGCTTCTAGAGCTCGGACGTCAGATCGAACCTTATAGCACCATCTTCAATTCAATTCAATAGAATTTTCGCAACGCCCATCTGCCTTTAAATTGCGTAACGTACGATAGATCAACGCATTGCCACTCCAATCTTCATATATGAATATATCATATCGATGATCGTTTTATTAAAATACACTTTCGTGAATTTTCGATCATCGCTCTAGCCCCAATTATTAATGTGACAACACCAAAACTTGAAAAAGTCACGGTTGCTGAGCACAATTCATTATTATCATGCGAAGTGGAGAGGTGCGGAGATAAACGCCGCACGCGGCAGACAGTCGAAGCTACGAGATCCGTAATAGATCCCCTGCCGAGGCGCGAGCGAAACTAATCGATATGATCGACAGATCGACGCCCTCGTCATTTGATTATTATTCAATCACATTCTCGACCCTTCGTTATACATGATGATATATAACGACACGGTGTATTCGAGAAATCTCACATTTCTAATCACGCTTGGTAAGAAGCGAGCGGTCGCATGGTTTAACGTGGAATCAATACCTAGAGGTAGGCCACGATGAGTTTAAGGTTGACCGCATATGACCATTCGAATACAGAGAATCGAAGAGGGCCGCGGTCTCGCTGTACGGGGAGCTCCAGACGCTAAGGGCGAGTACTGCCAAATACGATGATCGATCCCACCAAGCTACAGATAGCAACGAATAAAACTTCATCTAGATCTAGCATTAAACCATCACATCACGATCGAACGACTTTGGTCCGTGTTTCATTATTTATCACAGTGTATATTTCATTTATCTGTGTTTCATTTTGCCTGTGTTTCATTATAACCCATTCATTCCATTCATTTATTTATTTATTCATGCACCTTTATCATATTTCATTGAGCCAAATTATATAATTTCAATACATGTTTTTCATTTATGCCAGTATATCACATGTATTTCTTTTAAGTCGTCAATCGGAGAGAGCGGGTTGCTAGATCAACATTGATGCGCATTCAGAAGCATATCGGCGGCGGTTCGATTTCTCATATATAAAGACAATATCTTCCGCATAGAATCTGTCATCGCCGGGGCAGTGTGACTTTTCCGGTCTACCTCGATCCAACTGATAATCCATCAAAGAACTCTCATGTTGGAACCCACATAACTATGGACGGTTATGACCTCTCTGTCTTCTCACCCCTATATATGTCTGGAGACCCCAGATGACCCTCCAGACAGCCCCAACGGAAAATTCTGAGTTATATTGCGTTAAGAAAAATAATATTTACGGACTCTGAATGCATGTCGATTTCATCCACATACATTCGTACGTCTTTCTTACGATCATACATCATCTTACGGGAAAGATTAATACGGAATCTCGGACTTTCGTACCATCCGACTCGGTCGTGTAAAAAAACTTTTTACCAACAGACCGATACGACGTCGGTGCTTTCGAGATTTCCTTTTCGACCGAAACGGCGACCTACGATCCCATTGCCATCAGATCGGACGCCTCTCGGTGTTTCAAGATCGCTTTGCGTTTACACCTATCCCGACCACCATGCCCCTATATATGTCTGGTAAGCCCCAGATGACCCTCCAGACGGCCCGAACGGACTATTCGGTGTTGTATTGCGTATAGCGAAATCGATTTTTACGGACTGAGAACGCATTCGGATATTACCTAACGCAATATAACAGACGTTCGTTCGTCTTTCTTACGTTCATACATCGTACGGAATCGATTAATAAGGAATCTCGGACTTTCGTATCACCCGACTCGGTCGTATAGAAAAACCTTTACTATCGGACCGATACTACGTCGGTGCTTTCGAGATTTCTTTTTCGACCGAAACGGCGACCTACGATCCCATTGCCATCAGATCGGACGCCTCTCGGTGTTTCAAGATCGCTTTGCGTTGACACCTCTCTCGACCACCATGCCCCTATATATGTCTAGATACCCCAGATGACCCTCAGACGGCCCGAACGGACTATTCGGTGTTATATTGCGTTTAGCGAGATCGATTTTTACGGACTGAGAATGCATTCGGATCTTACTTAACGCAATATAACAGACGTTCGTTCGTCTTTCTTACGTTCATACATCGTACGGAATCGATTAATAAGGAATCTCGGACTTTCGTATCACCCGTCTCGGTCGTATAGAAAAACTTTTACTATCGGACCGATACTACGTCGGTGCTTTCGAGATTTCTTTTTCGACCGGAACAGCGACCTACGATCCTATTGCCATCAGATCGGACGCCTCTCGGTGTTTCAAGATCGCTTTGCGTTGACACCTCTCTCGACCACCTCGCCCCTATATATGTCTAGATACCCACAGATGACCCTCCAGACGGCCCGAACGGACTATTCGGTGTTATATTGCGTTTAGCGAAATCGATTTTTACGGACTGAGAACGCATTCGGATCTTACCTAACGCAATATAACAGACGTTCGTTCGTCTTTCTTACGTTCATACATCGAACGGAATCGATTAATAAGGAATCTCGGACTTTCGTATCACCCGACTCGGTCGTATAGAAAAACTTTTACTATCGGACCGATACTACGTCGGTGCTTTCGAGATTTCTTTTTCGACCGGAACAGCGACCTACGATCCTATTGCCATCAGATCGGACGCCTCTCGGTGTTTCAAGATCGCTTTGCGTTGACACCTCTCTCGACCACCATGCCCCTATATATGTCTAGATACCCCAGATGACCCTCCAGACGGCCCGAACGGACTATTCGGTGTTATATTGCGTTTAGCGAGATCGATTTTACGGACTGAGAATGCATTCGGATCTTACTTAACGCAATATAACAGACGTTCGTTCGTCTTTCTTACGTTCATACATCGTACGGAATCGATTAATAAGGAATCTCGGACTTTCGTATCACCCGTCTCGGTCGTATAGAAAAACTTTTACTATCGGACCGATACTACGTCGGTGCTTTCGAGATTTCTTTTTCGACCGGAACAGCGACCTACGATCCTATTGCCATCAGATCGGACGCCTCTCGGTGTTTCAAGATCGCTTTGCGTTGACACCTCTCCCGACCACCTCGCCCCTATATATGTCTAGATACACCCAGATGACCCTCCAGACGGCCCGAACGGACTATTCGGTGTTATATTGCGTTTAGCATATTCGTGCCGGATCGGTCATGGACCGCGTTATATTGCGTTGAGA
>JARTUT010002251.1:72500-85000 GCA_030674115.1 Micraspis discolor | reverse complement strand
AGCGGACTTTCTCAGGCACCACCATCCACAGAGATATATAGTTGTTCAGCCAGCATCTTTTCCAGACATTTTGAGCTGCTAATTTGTGTGCCACTGTTGGTCTTCAAGCGTTTCTGCACTTCGTGGATCTCAGAATTTAGGTAAGTTGTACTGTTGTTTACCGTAAGATATTGGTTCTTTCTGAGTCTTTTAATGCTTTCAGCCGCTGCAGTGGAGCCCACCACCGGAGAGAGGGTGGCACCCCAAGCCTGCATCATGGATGCCGGCGTGAAGTATGCGTTGGGACAGTCCTTAGGAGATGGAGCCACTGTCGAAGATGTTTCCGGATCAATCTATCTATGTTCTTAAGATAGCCAAACTTCACGAAGCCTGTGGACCATGTGGTAAACCACGCTGGGAACGATCACCAGTGCGAAGAGCCCACAGTCTTTGTTGCTGGTTTGAGTGGTGCTTTTGTTACACATTTTAAATTTTTGTTCTAAGGAGTTATTCTCCTTATAGCATTTCTCACTCCGTCTGCATCGAATTTAACCCCCAGGTAAGTCCACTGATGATACTGCTTAAGGTAGGTATAAATCGCCCATTAATTTTAAATTTACAGGAGGTGTCAACTCTGTCTTCTTCTGTTTGGGGATGGTTTTAATTGATAGGGTGGCGCATTTTCCAGGATTAGCTTCAAGACCGCAGTCCCAGAGGAATTCCTATTACCCTGTCTATTAGGGCTTGTAAACCTTGTTTGGTCGAAGCCATAGAGAACCAAATCATCGGCGAAAGCTAGCACATTGAGGAAGGCTTCCATCAATATTCCACCCTGATTCCAGTTTTCAATTCACTCGAAAACGCGTTCATCACTGGATTGAAAACACTGGAGATAGGAAGTCACCCTGTTTAACCTCCCGCGTGGGATGGATGCTTGATGACTGCCATCCACCATATTTTTAACTTTGTAGATCGATTCGTGTGAGGTTGGCAATATATCTTCTCATCGACTCAGGAAGGCCTGCGGACTTTAGTGCCACCAATAGTGCTGGGAACGATATCGCTGAGTCGAACATTGCTTTGCCATGTAAATTACGGTTATTCTATCGACTAGAGGCTCTTAACCTTGGAGACCAGCTGCGGATATGGGTACGAGCCGGCGCGACGCCTACACGTGGCCCTCTCCCGGATTTTCAAGGTCCGAGGAGAAGATCCGGACACCGCCGCAAATGCGGTGCTCTTCGCGTTCCAAACCATATCTCCCTGCTAGAGGATTCCATGGAACTCGAACGCTTATGCAGAAAAGAAAACTCTTCCCGGATCTCTCGACGGCGTCTCCGGGTCCTTTTGGGTTGCCCCGACGAACTCTCTTGCGAGGGCCCGAGTTTAAGACGGTTCCGCTGCCGGGTTCCGGAATAGGAACCGGATTCCCTTTCGCCCGACGGGCGTGCGTAAAGCGCAAAGCATCCTAGCGCTCACTCGTTTTACGGAGCGGTGCTACATTACTTATCACGCCATTAACAACGCCACATCAACATCGGCTTTCGCCTAGGGCTTAGGATCGACTGACTCGTGTGCAACAGCTGTTCACACGAAACCCTTCTCCACCTCAGCTCTCCAGGTCCTCGCTGGAGTATTTGCTACTACCACCAAGATCTGCACCGAAGGCGGCTCCAGACGGCCTCACGGCCAGCCCTTCTGCGCTCACCTCCGCGACCCTCCTACTCGTCAGGGCTTCATGACCGTCCCGCTTACGCGGGACGACCGCACATGCCGCTGACGGCCGAGTATAAGCACGACGCTTCAGCGCCATCCATTTTCAGGGCTAGTAACTTCGGCAGGTGAGTTGTTACACACTCCTTAGCGGATTCCAACTTCCATGGCCACCGTCCTGCTGTCTTAAGTTACCAACGCCTTTCATGGTATCCCATAAGCGTCGATTTAGGCGCTTTAACTCGGCGTTTGGTTCATCCCACAGCGCCAGTTCTGCTTACCAAAAATGGCCCACTTGGCACTCTGATCCGATCTCGCGGCTTCACATTCAAGCAAACCGGAGATCTCACCCATTTAAAGTTTGAGAATAGGTTGAGGTCGTTTCGACCCCAATGCCTCTAATCATTCGCTTTACCGGATGAGACTCGTATGCAACGAGCGCCAGCTATCCTGAGGGAAACTTCGGAGGGAACCAGCTACTAGATGGTTCGATTAGTCTTTCGCCCCTATACCCAGTTCCGACGATCGATTTGCACGTCAGAATCGCTACGGACCTCCATCAGGGTTTCCCTGACTTCGTCCTGACCAGGCATAGTTCACCATCTTTCGGGTCCCAGCGTGTACGCTCTTGGTGCGCCTCATCTCGCAATGAGAACGAGACGCCCCGGGAATGCGGATCGATCGAGACGATCGACCATCTTCCCTCGGTCCGCAAGAAGCGGACGTTTACTTTCATTGCGCCTTTAGGTTTAGTGATTCCCAATGACTCGCGCACACGCTAGACTCCTTGGTCCGTGTTTCAAGACGGGTCCTGAAAGTACCCAAAGCAATAGCGTCGCTGATCGGCGTTTCAAGGGGTCTGTCCGAGAACACCGCGGCGAACAGTAACGGACGGACGGTATCGGCGCTAGGTCCGATAGCCATCACGTATCCGCATACTTGCCGCGGGCCGGACGCGAACTGAATCGCGGCCCCCCGCCATCGATAAACCGTCGGGCGAGCTGTTCGGTTTACGCTGGTCCGCGAACGTCGGAAAATCCGAGCTCACGGTCTACCGAGCGGACCGTAGAACAGCACCCAACGGATCGCGACGACCTACTAGGGAGAAGTGCACGCGCCCGACGTCGGTCGATGTACCGACGGGAGCGACGGACGCGAACGTCCGCGCTTCCTGCAGTCCGTACATTCCAACATCAGTGCGCGAATGAATCTCCCCATTCGACCTTTCGGGTTTCTCAGGTTTACCCCTGAACGGTTTCACGTACTCTTGAACTCTCTCTTCAAAGTTCTTTCAACTTTCCCTCACGGTACTTGTTCGCTATCGGTCTCGTGGTTATATTTAGCCTTAGATGGAGTTTACCACCCACTTAGGGCTGCACTCTCAAGCAACCCGACTCTAAGAAGAGATCCTCTAGCGGGACGCGGCGGTCGCTACGGGCCTGGCACCCTCTATGGGCGATGGCCCCATTCAAGATGGACTTGAACGCGCCGCGAACCCGCCAGATGATGGATCCTTCTGAACACCACATCTCCCGGCGACCGGTTACGATCGCGGGATTCAGTGCTGGGCTTTTCCCTGTTCGCTCGCCGCTACTGAGGGAATCCTAGTTAGTTTCTTTTCCTCCGCTTAATAATATGCTTAAATTCAGCGGGTAGTCTCACCTGAACTGAGGTCGAATAGATTCGTCGTACGGACCTAAGCGCCGGAAAGGCTATAACGTAATCGAATTAGACGATCGGAGGGCACTCGGAGGAGAGCTCTGCCGCGGCTTCCGGGCGTGTCAACATCGGCTCCTTTACGGGCTGACATGACGTCCGCTCTAAGCTCACGCAAGCTGAGTCTCGCATAAGGCGCCCTCGACGATGCGAAGAAGACGATCCGTACAGGCCTCTCGTTTGCACTTCCGAGAACGTACGGGGATGCGCGCTTATTATGGCAAGCTTCGGCTTCAACACGAACCGGCGTACGTAGCGATCGGACGTCGTTCGAAGAGAATCTCTCGGACACGACGATCGCGTACAACCAGTAAGGGAGCTGATATGCTGCCGTACCGCGACGCACCACTGTATCAGTGCCATAGCAATTCAAGACGGCGCGGGAACAACAAGACAATCGCAGAGCGTACGCCACAGGGGCGTCGCGTCACGCGACGTCTCGGAGTCTCGCGTCAAACCGTCCAACTCGCCCGTAGTCGACCACGGCCTCCGGCATATGCCGACGTTAGACGTGATCATACAACAATAGATCGACCGTACGCCTACAACGAAAGACACGTTAGCTGCGTTACGAGAACGCGCTCCACGTATCAGTGGTGGCGTGAATCGATTATGTCGTCGATCCGTCCCTATCGTCGACGCCTAGGCGTACGTGGCGCTCCGGGCAGTCTTTTAAATGGAACCGACCCTCAGTCAGGAGTGGTCCGAGGACAAAGTCCGAGGACCGCCATGTGCGTTCGAAATGTCGATGTTCATGTGTCCTGCAGTTCGCATGATGACGCGCAATTGGCAGCGTTCTTCATCGACCCACGAGCCAAGTGATCCACCGTTCAGGGTAATCTTATAAGTTCGACCTCTTCGGTTTGAACGTCCGTCTGCACTGCCTTCTTGTGCGTGACTGGCGACGTTCCCTAGAGATCAGACGAACACGAAACATACGATGAGCCTTAATCCCTGTGCTCAAGCGTTGTTCCAACAATCCGCAGCCGCGGCGGCACTCACGATCGGAGATCGTCGATATCTCTGGCACTCTTAATCGTCCCGAATATTATCCATTCATTAGTTCATTCATTCAATTCATTTATGCGGTTATCCCATTCGCATATTATTTTGCAACAGTTATAATATTCATGCCAGACTTTATATATATATATATATATTTATTTCAATATTCGGGCGGCCCTATTTAGAGGCCGATCATTCATTAAACATGATTCGGGAGAAGAGAGTAGCCGGAGCCGACGAAGCGATCGCAGCGCTCGCACGCTCGCGTCTTTGTGGTCACGCGAACTTGGGAACGACTGCAACTCGTAAATTCATGCCATCTTATCA
This sequence comes from Micraspis discolor, assembly GCA_030674115.1. NCBI lineage: Eukaryota > Metazoa > Arthropoda > Insecta > Coleoptera > Coccinellidae > Micraspis > Micraspis discolor. The sequence goes on along the minus strand of JARTUT010002251.1, from coordinate 80,260 downwards.
GTTGCGGTTATCGTGGGACATTCGAGACCGAAGTCTGCAACAATCCCCGCTTATAGTGCTCATATTCATGACGCTAATGTAACGGGGCGTCGCGACAGTCGACGTCTCTCAGTCCGTTGAGGAATGGTCGGACCTTCCGTCTCCGCTCAGCATAAGAGCGAGCTAGACGGAACGGAGCGATCGTTTCGGGCGAAATCTTTAAAGCCTTCGGAACGGTTTTCCGTTCCGCGGACACCTACTAGACATGCGTATAACTAGCGGTTCCCGTTGACGGTGCCTCGAAAACTAGACACGGGCTACATCGCGCCGTAAAGAGGAGACCGATCCGAACAGCCGCCTTACACCGACATGTCTCCGTGCCGCGGACCCTCTCGGATCCGTTGACGGTGCCTAATGTCGGGGGGGCCGTTCGGTCGTCATCAGCGTAGTTACGGGCGACGTCCACCAATGTCGTCGTTATTCTTCGCCGTGCCGCGAGAACACGTATACGTTCGATGCGTATTACCGGCGGTCCTTGTTGACGGTACCTCGAATTCGAGACACGGGCTACATCGCGCCGTAAAGAGGAGACCGATCCGAACAGCCGCCTTACACCGACATGTCTCCGTGCCGCGGACCCTCTCGGATCCGTTGACGGTGCCTTATGTCGGGGGGGCCGTTCGGTCGTCATCAGCGTAGTTACGGGCGACGTCCACCAATGTCGTCGAAATTCTTCTCCGTGCCGCGAGGACACGTATACGATCGATGCGTATAACTAGCGGTTCCCGTTGACGGTGCCTCGAAAACTAGACACGGGCTACATCGCGCCGTAAAGAGGAGACCGATCCGAACAGCCGCCTTACACCGACATGTCTCCGTGCCGCGGACCCTCTCGGATCCGTTGACGGTGCCTAATGTCGGGGGGGCCGTTCGGTCGTCATCAGCGTAGTTACGGGCGACGTCCACCAATGTCGTCGTTATTCTTCGCCGTGCCGCGAGAACACGTATACGATCGATGCGTATAGCCGGCGGTCCCCGTTGACGGTACCTCGAATTCGAGACACGGGCTACATCGCGCCGTAAAGAGGAGACCGATCCGAACAGCCGCCTTACACCGACATGTCTCCGTGCCGCGGACCCTCTCGGATCCGTTGACGGTGCCTTATGTCGGGGGCCGTTCGGTCGTCATCAGCGTAGTTACGGGCGACGTCCACCAATGTCGTCGAAATTCTTCACCGTGCCGCGGGGACACGTATACGATCCATATCGTCATAGGGTCCTTAGGTACCCGATTTGATCGGCATCCCGATCCGATACCAGACCTCTTATCGTTCTACTCGCCTCCCGTGGCCGGCAAGATCCATTTTAGCGACAACGCAGACGGTTCGATCAGCTATCGGCAGATACTGCTCCATTATGGAGTCTCTCTCCCGATGGACGAACGCGTCCCGTTCATCAGATAAACGGAAGCTGCCCGGTCCGGAAAAAGGCGAGGTTCTTTAACGTCGATCGGACAACAACGATGCATCTGAATTAATCTCACGGCGCCGCTCCCGCATACAGCTAAGGAAGGCATCCGATCGAAAGACGTCAACGAAGAGTCCAATTGATGATCGACGATGGAAATTTCGGAATTCAACTGAATATAATGTATGTGTTGAACGTAATAAATTACGAAACACTTATTATATCGTTAATGATCCTTCCGCAGGTTCACCTACGGAAACCTTGTTACGACTTTTACTTCCTCTAAACGATCAAGTTTGGTCATCTTCCCAGCAACAGCGGTGACGCCGAAACGCCACCGCGTACCGGTCCGAAGACCTCACTAAATCGTTCAATCGGTAGTAGCGACGGGCGGTGTGTACAAAGGGCAGGGACGTAATCAACGCGAGCTTATGACTCGCGCTTACTGGGAATTCCTCGTTCATGGGGAACAATTGCAAGCCCCAATCCCTAGCACGAAGGAGGTTCAGCGGGTTACCCGGGCCTCTCGGCCAGGGAAGACACGCTGATTCCTTCAGTGTAGCGCGCGTGCGGCCCAGAACATCTAAGGGCATCACAGACCTGTTATTGCTCAATCTCGTGCGGCTAGAAGCCGCCTGTCCCTCTAAGAAGAATATAATGTACGCAGACAGTAAAAACCCGCCGACCGAAATCGGGGGCCTTTGAGGATGTCTAATACGCCTAGTTAGCAGGCTAGAGTCTCGTTCGTTATCGGAATTAACCAGACAAATCGCTCCACCAACTAAGAACGGCCATGCACCACCACCCACCGAATCAAGAAAGAGCTCTCAATCTGTCAATCCTTCCGGTGTCCGGGCCTGGTGAGGTTTCCCGTGTTGAGTCAAATTAAGCCGCAGGCTCCACTCCTGGTGGTGCCCTTCCGTCAATTCCTTTAAGTTTCAGCTTTGCAACCATACTTCCCCCGGAACCCAAAAGCTTTGGTTTCCCGGAAGCTGCCCGCCGAGTCATCGGAGGAACGTCGGCGGATCGCTAGCTGGCATAGTTTATGGTTAGAACTAGGGCGGTATCTGATCGCCTTCGAACCTCTAACTTTCGTTCTTGATCAATGAAAACGTTTTTGGCAAATGCTTTCGCTTCTGTCCGTCTTGCGACGATCCAAGAATTTCACCTCTAACGTCGCAATACGAATGCCCCCATCCGTTCCTGTTAATCATTACCTCGAAGATCCGAAAACCAACAAAATGGATTCGAGGTCCTGTTTCATTATTCCATGCATAAAATATTCTGGCAAAATTTCAGCCTGCTTTAAGCACCTTAGTTTGTTCAAAGTAAAAGTGCCGGCCCACCTCGACACTCAATGAAGAGCACCTAGGCGGGTACAGATGGGTCGCCCTTGCGAACGACCCGCCGGCAGGACGTCCCGCGACACGCCAGTTGACACCGCAAGCGATGAACCGGACGGCGCGGGACACAAGTTCGACTACGAGCTTTTTAACCGCAACAACTTTAATATACGCTATTGGAGCTGGAATTACCGCGGCTGCTGGCACCAGACTTGCCCTCCAATTGATCCTCGTTAAAGGGTTTAGAGTGTTCTCATTCCGATTACGGGGCCTCGGATGAGTCCCGTATCGTTATTTTTCGTCACTACCTCCCCGAGCTGGGAGTGGGTAATTTGCGCGCCTGCTGCCTTCCTTGGATGTGGTAGCCGTTTCTCAGGCTCCCTCTCCGGAATCGAACCCTGATTCCCGTTACCCGTAACAACCATGGTAGGCGCAGAACCTACCATCGACAGTTGATAAGGCAGACATTTGAAAGATGCGTCACCGGTACGAGACCGTGCGATCAGCATAAAGTTATTCAGATTCACCAAATTGAAAGACGAAGAGCTTGCGCTCGACACCTATTGGTTTTGATCTAATAAAAGCGCTCCTTCCGTTCCCGGTCGGAGCTCTATTTGCATGTATTAGCTCTAGAATTACCACAGTTATCCAAGTAAATGTGAGTACGATCTAAGGAACCATAACTGATTTAATGAGCCTTTCGCGGTTTCACCTTAATTTGGTTTGTACTGAGACATGCATGGCTTAATCTTTGAGACAAGCATATGACTACTGGCAGGATCAACCAGGAACTGCGTTCCGAGACACGAGAACGGACGGTGGGTTCCGCGACAGCTACGAAAGCAGATCGTTAACCCTCGACGTCCAGTTCAGGCGTGCGTATGCGGCGCCGACACAAAGCCGTAAGACATCGGTCAGCGCCCCACTTCGAATACGACAGTTCAGGTGCTACGGATGATCTGTTGTCGCGCTAGGAGCCCTCCGAACGTCAGATTCGAACTAACAAATCGTGACCGCTTCTAGAGCTCGGACGTCAGATCGAACCTTATAGCACCATCTTCAATTCAATTCAATAGAATTTTCGCAACGCCCATCTGCCTTTAAATTGCGTAACGTACGATAGATCAACGCATTGCCACTCCAATCTTCATATATGAATATATCATATCGATGATCGTTTTATTAAAATACACTTTCGTGAATTTTCGATCATCGCTCTAGCCCCAATTATTAATGTGACAACACCAAAACTTGAAAAAGTCACGGTTGCTGAGCACAATTCATTATTATCATGCGAAGTGGAGAGGTGCGGAGATAAACGCCGCACGCGGCAGACAGTCGAAGCTACGAGATCCGTAATAGATCCCCTGCCGAGGCGCGAGCGAAACTAATCGATATGATCGACAGATCGACGCCCTCGTCATTTGATTATTATTCCAATCACATTCTCGACCCTTCGTTATACATGATGATATATAACGACACGGTGTATTCGAGAAATCTCACATTTCTAATCACGCTTGGTAAGAAGCGAGCGGTCGCATGGTTTAACGTGGAATCAATACCTAGAGGTAGGCCACGATGAGTTTAAGGTTGACCGCATATGACCATTCGAATACAGAGAATCGAAGAGGGCCGCGGTCTCGCTGTACGGGGAGCTCCAGACGCTAAGGGCGAGTACTGCCAAATACGATGATCGATCCCACCAAGCTACAGATAGCAACGAATAAAACTTCATCTAGATCTAGCATTAAACCATCACATCACGATCGAACGACTTTGGTCCGTGTTTCATTATTTATCACAGTGTATATTTCATTTATCTGTGTTTCATTTTGCCTGTGTTTCATTATAACCCATTCATTCCATTCATTTATTCATTTATTCATGCACCTTTATCATATTTCATTGAGCCAAATTATATAATTTCAATACATGTTTTTCATTTATGCCAGTATATCACATGTATTTCTTTTAAGTCGTCAATCGGAGAGAGCGGGTTGCTAGATCAACATTGATGCGCATTCAGAAGCATATCGGCGGCGGTTCGATTTCTCATATATAAAGACAATATCTTCCGCATAGAATCTGTCATCGCCGGGGCAGTGTGACTTTTCCGGTCTACCTCGATCCAACTGATAATCCATCAAAGAACTCTCATGTTGGAACCCACATAACTATGGACGGTTATGACCTCTCTGTCTTCTCACCCTTTATATATGTCTGGAGACCCCAGATGACCCTCCAGACGGCCCCAACGGAAAATTCTGAGTTATATTGCGTTAAGAAAAATAATATTTACGGACTCTGAATGCATGTCGATTTCATCCACATACATTCGTACGTCTTTCTTACGATCATACATCATCTTACGGGAAAGATTAATACGGAATCTCGGACTTTCGTACCATCCGACTCGGTCGTGTAAAAAAACTTTTACCAACAGACCGATACGACGTCGGTGCTTTCGAGATTTCCTTTTCGACCGAAACGGCGACCTACGATCCCATTGCCATCAGATCGGACGCCTCTCGGTGTTTCAAGATCGCTTTGCGTTTACACCTATCCCGACCACCATGCCCTATATATGTCTGGTAAGCCCCAGATGACCCTCCAGACGGCCCGAACGGACTATTCGGTGTTGTATTGCGTTGCGTATAGCGAAATCGATTTTTACGGACTGAGAATGCATTCGGATCTTACCTAACGCAATATAACAGACGTTCGTTCGTCTTTCTCACGTTCATACATCGTACGGAATCGATTAATAAGGAATCTCGGACTTTCGTATCACCCGACTCGGTCGTATAGAAAAACTTTTACTATCGGACCGATACTACGTCGGTGCTTTCGAGACTTCTTTTTCGACCGGAACAGCGACCTACGATCCTATTGCCATCAGATCGGACGCCTCTCGGTGTTTCAAGATCGCTTTGCGTTGACACCTCTCTCGACCACCTCGCCCCTATATATGTCTAGATACCCCAGATGACCCTCCAGACGGCCCGAACGGACTATTCGGTGTTATATTGCGTTTAGCGAGATCGATTTTTACGGACTGAGAACGCATTCGGATCTTACTTAACGCAATATAACAGACGTTCGTTCGTCTTTCTTACGTTCATACATCGTACGGAATCGATTAAAAAGGAATCTCGGACTTTCGTATCACCCGACTCGGTCGTATAGAAAAACTTTTACTATCGGACCGATACTACGTCGGTGCTTTCGAGACTTCTTTTTCGACCGGAACAGCGACCTACGATCCTATTGCCATCAGATCGGACGCCTCTCGGTGTTTCAAGATCGCTTTGCGTTGACACCTCTCTCGACCACCTCGCCCCTATATATGTCTAGATACCCACAGATGACCCTCCAGACGGCCCGAACGGACTATTCGGTGTTATATTGCGTTTAGCGAGATCGATTTTTACGGACTGAGAACGCATTCGGATCTTACCTAACGCAATATAACAGACGTTCGTTCGTCTTTCTTACGTTCATACATCGTACGGAATCGATTAATAAGGAATCTCGGACTTTCGTATCACCCGTCTCGGTCGTATAGAAAACTTTTACTATCGGACCGATACTACGTCGGTGCTTTCGAGATTTCTTTTTCGACCGGAACAGCGACCTACGATCCTATTGCCATCAGATCGGACGCCTCTCGGTGTTTCAAGATCGCTTTGCGTTGACACCTCTCTCGACCACCTCGCCCCTATATATGTCTAGATACCCACAGATGACCCTCCAGACGGCCCGAACGGACTATTCGGTGTTATATTGCGTTTAGCGAAATCGATTTTTACGGACTGAGAACGCATTCGGATCTTACCTAACGCAATATAACAGACGTTCGTTCGTCTTTCTTACGTTCATACATCGAACGGAATCGATTAATAAGGAATCTCGGACTTTCGTATCACCCGACTCGGTCGTATAGAAAAACTTTACTATCGGACCGATACTACGTCGGTGCTTTCGAGATTTCTTTTTCGACCGGAACAGCGACCTACGATCCTATTGCCATCAGATCGGACGCCTCTCGGTGTTTCAAGATCGCTTTGCGTTGACACCTCTCCCGACCACCTCGCCCCTATATATGTCTAGATACACCCAGATGACCCTCCAGACGGCTCGAACGGACTATTCGGTGTTATATTGCGTTTAGCATATTCGTGCCGGATCGGTCATGGACCGCGTTATATTGCGTTGAGAAAAATTTTTTTCGAAGACTCCGAAAGCGTATCGACTTCATCAAACGCGATGTATGATAGGTGTTCGCGTAGTTTTTACGGACTTACATCTTCCCGTTCGGTGAACCGATCCGGTACGAACATCGTAGTTCGTACCGGGTTATATTGCGTTTAGCGAAAATAATTTTTACGGACTGAGGATGCATTCGGATCTTATATAACGCAATATAACAGACGTTCGTTCGTCGTTCTTACGTTAATGTATCGATCGGAAACTAATAATTAGGAATCTCGGACTTTCGTACCACCCGACTCGGTCGTATAGAATAACTTCTACTATGGGACCGATACGACGTCGGTGCTTTCGAGATTTCTATTTCGACCGAAACAGCGACCTACGATCCCATTGCCATCGGATCGGACGCCTCTCGGTGTTTCAAGATCGCTTTGCGTTTACACCTCTCTCGACCACCATGCCCTATATATGTCTAGATACACCCAGATGACCCTCCAGACGGCCCGAACGGACTGTTCGGTGTTATATTGCGTTTAGCATATTCGTGCCGGATCGGTCATGGACCGCGTTATATTGCGTTGAGAAAATTTTTTCAAAGACTCCGAAAGCGTATCGACTTCATCAAACGCGATGTATGATAGGTGTTCGCGTAGTTTTTACGGACTTACATCTTCCCGTTCGGTGAACCGATCCGGTACGAACATCGTAGTTCGTACCGGGTTATATTGCGTTGAGAAAAATTATTTTCAAAGACCC
>JARTUT010002251.1:55000-65000 GCA_030674115.1 Micraspis discolor | reverse complement strand
AATCCTAGTTAGTTTCTTTTCCTCCGCTTAATAATATGCTTAAATTCAGCGGGTAGTCTCACCTGAACTGAGGTCGAATAGATTCGTCGTACGGACCTAAGCGCCGGAAAGGCTATAACGTAATCGAATTAGACGATCGGAGGGCACTCGGAGGAGAGCTCTGCCGCGGCTTCCGGGCGTGTCAACATCGGCTCCTTTACGGGCTGACATGACGTCCGCTCTAAGCTCACGCAAGCTGAGTCTCGCATAAGGCGCCCTCGACGATGCGAAGAAGACGATCCGTACAGGCCTCTCGTTTGCACTTCCGAGAACGTACGGGGATGCGCGCTTATTATGGCAAGCTTCGGCTTCAACACGAACCGGCGTACGTAGCGATCGGACGTCGTTCGAAGAGGAATCTCTCGGACACGACGATCGCGTACAACCAGTAAGGGAGCTGATATGCTGCCGTACCGCGACGCACCACTGTATCAGTGCCATAGCAATTCAAGACGGCGCGGGAACAACAAGACAATCGCAGAGCGTACGCCACAGGGGCGTCGCGTCAAGCGACGTCTCGGAGTCTCGCGTCAAACCGTCCAACTCGCCCGTAGTCGACCACGGCCTCCGGCATATGCCGACGTTAGACGTGATCATACAACAATAGATCGACCGTACGCCTACAACGAAAGACACGTTAGCTGCGTTACGAGAACGCGCTCCACGTATCAGTGGTGGCGTGAATCGATTATGTCGTCGATCCGTCCCTATCGTCGACGCCTAGGCGTACGTGGCGCTCCGGGCAGTCTTTTAAATGGAACCGACCCTCAGTCAGGAGTGGTCCGAGGACAAAGTCCGAGGACCGCCATGTGCGTTCGAAATGTCGATGTTCATGTGTCCTGCAGTTCGCATGATGACGCGCAATTGGCAGCGTTCTTCATCGACCCACGAGCCAAGTGATCCACCGTTCAGGGTAATCTTATAAGTTCGACCTCTTCGGTTTGAACGTCCGTCTGCACTGCCTTCTTGTGCGTGACTGGCGACGTTCCCTAGAGATCAGACGTACACGAAACATACGATGAGCCTTATCCCTGTGCTCAAGCGTTGTTCCAACAATCCGCAGCCGCGGCGGCACTCACGATCGGAGATCGTCGATATCTCTGGCACTCTTAATCGTCCCGAATATTATCCATTCATTAGTTCATTCATTCAATTCATTTATGCGGTTATCCCATTCGCATATTATTTTGCAACAGTTATAATATTCATGCCAGACTTTATATATATATATATATTTTATTTATTTCAATATTCGGGCGGCCCTATTTAGAGGCCGATCATTCATTAAACATGATTCGGGAGAAGAGAGTAGCCGGAGCCGACGAAGCGATCGCAGCGCTCGCACGCTCGCGTCTTTGTGGTCACGCGAACTTGGGAACGACTGCAACTCGTAAATTCATGCCATCTTATCAGTTGCGGTTATCGTGGGACATTCGAGACCGAAGTCTGCAACAATCCCGCTTATAGTGCTCATATTCATGACGCTAATGTAACGGGGCGTCGCGACAGTCGACGTCTCTCAGTCCGTTGAGGAATGGTCGGACCTTCCGTCTCCGCTCAGCATAAGAGCGAGCTAGACGGAACGGAGCGATCGTTTCGGGCGAAATCTTTAAAGCCTTCGGAACGGTTTTCCGTTCCGCGGACACCTACTAGACATGCGTATAACTAGCGGTTCCCGTTGACGGTGCCTCGAATACGGGACACGGGCTACATTGCGCCGTAAAGAGGAGACCGATCCGAACAGCCGCCTCACACCGACATGTCTCCGTGCCGCGGACCCTCTCGGATCCGTTGACGGTGCCTTATGTCGGGGGGGCCGTTCGGTCGTCATCAGCATAGTTACGGGCCACGTCCGCCAATGTCGCCGAAATTCTTCGCCGTGCCGCGAGAACACGTATACGTTCGATGCGTATTACCGGCGGTCCTTGTTGACGGTACCTCGAATTCGAGACACGGGCTACATCGCGCCGTAAAGAGGAGACCGATCCGAACAGCCGCCTTACACCGACATGTCTCCGTGCCGCGGACCCTCTCGGATCCGTTGACGGTGCCTTATGTCGGGGGCCGTTCGGTCGTCATCAGCGTAGTTACGGGCGACGTCCACCAATGTCGTCGAAATTCTTCTCCGTGCCGCGAGGACACGTATACGATCGATGCGTATAACTAGCGGTTCCCGTTGACGGTGCCTCGAAAACTAGACACGGGCTACATCGCGCCGTAAAGAGGAGACCGATCCGAACAGCCGCCTTACACCGACATGTCTCCGTGCCGCGGACCCTCTCGGATCCGTTGACGGTGCCTTATGTCGGGGGCCGTTCGGTCGTCATCAGCGTAGTTACGGGCGACGTCCACCAATGTCGTCGTTATTCTTCGCCGTGCCGCGAGAACACGTATACGATCGATGCGTATAGCCGGCGGTCCCCGTTGACGGTACCTCGAATTCGAGACACGGGCTACATCGCGCCGTAAAGAGGAGACCGATCCGAACAGCCGCCTTACACCGACATGTCTCCGTGCCGCGGACCCTCTCGGATCCGTTGACGGTGCCTTATGTCGGGGGGGCCGTTCGGTCGTCATCAGCGTAGTTACGGGCGACGTCCACCAATGTCGTCGAAATTCTTCACCGTGCCGCGGGGACACGTATACGATCCATATCGTCATAGGGTCCTTAGGTACCCGATTTGATCGGCATCCCGATCCGATACCAGACCTCTTATCGTTCTACTCGCCTCCCGTGGCCGGCAAGATCCATTTTAGCGACAACGCAGACGGTTCGATCAGCTATCGGCAGATACTGCTCCATTATGGAGTCTCTCTCTCCGATGGACGAACGCGTCCCGTTCATCAGATAAACGGAAGCTGCCCGGTCCGGAAAAGGCGAGGTTCTTTAACGTCGATCGGACAACAACGATGCATCTGAATTAATCTCACGGCGCCGCTCCCGCATACAGCTAAGGAAGGCATCCGATCGAAAGACGTCAACGAAGAGTCCAATTGATGATCGACGATGGAAATTTCGGAATTCAACTGAATATAATGTATGTGTTGAACGTAATAAATTACGAAACACTTATTATATCGTTAATGATCCTTCCGCAGGTTCACCTACGGAAACCTTGTTACGACTTTTACTTCCTCTAAACGATCAAGTTTGGTCATCTTCCCAGCAACAGCGGTGACGCCGAAACGCCACCGCGTACCGGTCCGAAGACCTCACTAAATCGTTCAATCGGTAGTAGCGACGGGCGGTGTGTACAAAGGGCAGGGACGTAATCAACGCGAGCTTATGACTCGCGCTTACTGGGAATTCCTCGTTCATGGGGAACAATTGCAAGCCCCAATCCCTAGCACGAAGGAGGTTCAGCGGGTTACCCGGGCCTCTCGGCCAGGGAAGACACGCTGATTCCTTCAGTGTAGCGCGCGTGCGGCCCAGAACATCTAAGGGCATCACAGACCTGTTATTGCTCAATCTCGTGCGGCTAGAAGCCGCCTGTCCCTCTAAGAAGAATATAATGTACGCAGACAGTAAAAACCCGCCGACCGAAATCGGGGGCCTTTGAGGATGTCTAATACGCCTAGTTAGCAGGCTAGAGTCTCGTTCGTTATCGGAATTAACCAGACAAATCGCTCCACCAACTAAGAACGGCCATGCACCACCACCCACCGAATCAAGAAAGAGCTCTCAATCTGTCAATCCTTCCGGTGTCCGGGCCTGGTGAGGTTTCCCGTGTTGAGTCAAATTAAGCCGCAGGCTCCACTCCTGGTGGTGCCCTTCCGTCAATTCCTTTAAGTTTCAGCTTTGCAACCATACTTCCCCCGGAACCCAAAAGCTTTGGTTTCCCGGAAGCTGCCCGCCGAGTCATCGGAGGAACGTCGGCGGATCGCTAGCTGGCATAGTTTATGGTTAGAACTAGGGCGGTATCTGATCGCCTTCGAACCTCTAACTTTCGTTCTTGATCAATGAAAACGTTTTTGGCAAATGCTTTCGCTTCTGTCCGTCTTGCGACGATCCAAGAATTTCACCTCTAACGTCGCAATACGAATGCCCCCATCCGTTCCTGTTAATCATTACCTCGAAGATCCGAAAACCAACAAAATGGATTCGAGGTCCTGTTTCATTATTCCATGCATAAAATATTCTGGCAAAATTTCAGCCTGCTTTAAGCACCTTAGTTTGTTCAAAGTAAAAGTGCCGGCCCACCTCGACACTCAATGAAGAGCACCTAGGCGGGTACAGATGGGTCGCCCTTGCGAACGACCCGCCGGCAGGACGTCCCGCGACACGCCAGTTGACACCGCAAGCGATGAACCGGACGGCGCGGGACACAAGTTCGACTACGAGCTTTTTAACCGCAACAACTTTAATATACGCTATTGGAGCTGGAATTACCGCGGCTGCTGGCACCAGACTTGCCCTCCAATTGATCCTCGTTAAAGGGTTTAGAGTGTTCTCATTCCGATTACGGGGCCTCGGATGAGTCCCGTATCGTTATTTTTCGTCACTACCTCCCCGAGCTGGGAGTGGGTAATTTGCGCGCCTGCTGCCTTCCTTGGATGTGGTAGCCGTTTCTCAGGCTCCCTCTCCGGAATCGAACCCTGATTCCCCGTTACCCGTAACAACCATGGTAGGCGCAGAACCTACCATCGACAGTTGATAAGGCAGACATTTGAAAGATGCGTCACCGGTACGAGACCGTGCGATCAGCATAAAGTTATTCAGATTCACCAAATTGAAAGACGAAGAGCTTGCGCTCGACACCTATTGGTTTTGATCTAATAAAAGCGCTCCTTCCGTTCCCGGTCGGAGCTCTATTTGCATGTATTAGCTCTAGAATTACCACAGTTATCCAAGTAAATGTGAGTACGATCTAAGGAACCATAACTGATTTAATGAGCCTTTCGCGGTTTCACCTTAATTTGGTTTGTACTGAGACATGCATGGCTTAATCTTTGAGACAAGCATATGACTACTGGCAGGATCAACCAGGGAACTGCGTTCCGAGACACGAGAACGGACGGTGGGTTCCGCGACAGCTACGAAAGCAGATCGTTAACCCTCGACGTCCAGTTCAGGCGTGCGTATGCGGCGCCGACACAAAGCCGTAAGACATCGGTCAGCGCCCCACTTCGAATACGACAGTTCAGGTGCTACGGATGATCTGTTGTCGCGCTAGGAGCCCTCCGAACGTCACATTCGAACTAACAAATCGTGACCGCTTCTAGAGCTCGGACGTCAGATCGAACCTTATAGCACCATCTTCAATTCAATTCAATAGAATTTTCGCAACGCCCATCTGCCTTTAAATTGCGTAACGTACGATAGATCAACGCATTGCCACTCCAATCTTCATATATGAATATATCATATCGATGATCGTTTTATTAAAATACACTTTCGTGAATTTTCGATCATCGCTCTAGCCCCAATTATTAATGTGACAACACCAAAACTTGAAAAAGTCACGGTTGCTGAGCACAATTCATTATTATCATGCGAAGTGGAGAGGTGCGGAGATAAACGCCGCACGCGGCAGACAGTCGAAGCTACGAGATCCGTAATAGATCCCCTGCCGAGGCGCGAGCGAAACTAATCGATATGATCGACAGATCGACGCCCTCGTCATTTGATTATTATTCCAATCACATTCTCGACCCTTCGTTATACATGATGATATATAACGACACGGTGTATTCGAGAAATCTCACATTTCTAATCACGCTTGGTAAGAAGCGAGCGGTCGCATGGTTTAACGTGGAATCAATACCTAGAGGTAGGCCACGATGAGTTTAAGGTTGACCGCATATGACCATTCGAATACAGAGAATCGAAGAGGGCCGCGGTCTCGCTGTACGGGGAGCTCCAGACGCTAAGGGCGAGTACTGCCAAATACGATGATCGATCCCACCAAGCTACAGATAGCAACGAATAAAACTTCATCTAGATCTAGCATTAAACCATCACATCACGATCGAACGACTTTGGTCCGTGTTTCATTATTTATCACAGTGTATATTTCATTTATCTGTGTTTCATTTTGCCTGTGTTTCATTATAACCCATTCATTCCATTCATTTATTTATTTATTCATGCACCTTTATCATATTTCATTGAGCCAAATTATATAATTTCAATACATGTTTTTCATTTATGCCAGTATATCACATGTATTTCTTTTAAGTCGTCAATCGGAGAGAGCGGGTTGCTAGATCAACATTGATGCGCATTCAGAAGCATATCGGCGGCGGTTCGATTTCTCATATATAAAGACAATATCTTCCGCATAGAATCTGTCATCGCCGGGGCAGTGTGACTTTTCCGGTCTACCTCGATCCAACTGATAATCCATCAAAGAACTCTCATGTTGGAACCCACATAACTATGGACGGTTATGACCTCTCTGTCTTCTCACCCCTTATATATGTCTGGAGACCCCCAGATGACCCTCCAGACGGCCCCAACGGAAAATTCTGAGTTATATTGCGTTAAGAAAAATAATATTTACGGACTCTGAATGCATGTCGATTTCATCCACATACATTCGTACGTCTTTCTTACGATCATACATCATCTTACGGGAAAGATTAATACGGAATCTCGGACTTTCGTACCATCCGACTCGGTCGTGTAAAAAACTTTTACCAACAGACCGATACGACGTCGGTGCTTTCGAGATTTCCTTTTCGACCGAAACGGCGACCTACGATCCCATTGCCATCAGATCGGACGCCTCTCGGTGTTTCAAGATCGCTTTGCGTTTACACCTATCCCGACCACCATGCCCCTATATATGTCTGGTAAGCCCCAGATGACCCTCCAGACGGCCCGAACGGACTATTCGGTGTTGTATTGCGTATAGCGAAATCGATTTTTACGGACTGAGAACGCATTCGGATATTACCTAACGCAATATAACAGACGTTCGTTCGTCTTTCTTACGTTCATACATCGTACGGAATCGATTAATAAGGAATCTCGGACTTTCGTATCACCCGACTCGGTCGTATAGAAAAACCTTTACTATCGGACCGATACTACGTCGGTGCTTTCGAGATTTCTTTTTCGACCGAAACGGCGACCTACGATCCCATTGCCATCAGATCGGACGCCTCTCGGTGTTTCAAGATCGCTTTGCGTTGACACCTCTCTCGACCACCATGCCCCTATATATGTCTAGATACCCCAGATGACCCTCCAGACGGCCCGAACGGACTATTCGGTGTTATATTGCGTTTAGCGAGATCGATTTTTACGGACTGAGAATGCATTCGGATCTTACTTAACGCAATATAACAGACGTTCGTTCGTCTTTCTTACGTTCATACATCGTACGGAATCGATTAATAAGGAATCTCGGACTTTCGTATCACCCGTCTCGGTCGTATAGAAAAACTTTTACTATCGGACCGATACTACGTCGGTGCTTTCGAGATTTCTTTTCGACCGGAACAGCGACCTACGATCCTATTGCCATCAGATCGGACGCCTCTCGGTGTTTCAAGATCGCTTTGCGTTGACACCTCTCTCGACCACCTCGCCCCTATATATGTCTAGATACCCACAGATGACCCTCCAGACGGCCCGAACGGACTATTCGGTGTTATATTGCGTTTAGCGAAATCGATTTTTACGGACTGAGAACGCATTCGGATCTTACCTAACGCAATATAACAGACGTTCGTTCGTCTTTCTTACGTTCATACATCGAACGGAATCGATTAATAAGGAATCTCGGACTTTCGTATCACCCGACTCGGTCGTATAGAAAAACTTTTACTATCGGACCGATACTACGTCGGTGCTTTCGAGATTTCTTTTTCGACCGGAACAGCGACCTACGATCCTATTGCCATCAGATCGGACGCCTCTCGGTGTTTCAAGATCGCTTTGCGTTGACACCTCTCTCGACCACCATGCCCCTATATATGTCTAGATACCCCCAGATGACCCTCCAGACGGCCCGAACGGACTATTCGGTGTTATATTGCGTTTAGCGAGATCGATTTTTACGGACTGAGAATGCATTCGGATCTTACTTAACGCAATATAACAGACGTTCGTTCGTCTTTCTTACGTTCATACATCGTACGGAATCGATTAATAAGGAATCTCGGACTTTCGTATCACCCGTCTCGGTCGTATAGAAAAACTTTTACTATCGGACCGATACTACGTCGGTGCTTTCGAGATTTCTTTTTCGACCGGAACAGCGACCTACGATCCTATTGCCATCAGATCGGACGCCTCTCGGTGTTTCAAGATCGCTTTGCGTTGACACCTCTCCCGACCACCTCGCCCCTATATATGTCTAGATACACCCAGATGACCCTCCAGACGGCCCGAACGGACTATTCGGTGTTATATTGCGTTTAGCATATTCGTGCCGGATCGGTCATGGACCGCGTTATATTGCGTTGAGAAAAATTTTTTTCAAAGACTCCGAAAGCGTATCGACTTCATCAAACGCGATGTATGATAGGTGTTCGCGTAGTTTTTACGGACTTACATCTTCCCGTTCGGTGAACCGATCCGGTACGAACATCGTAGTTCGTACCGGGTTATATTGCGTTTAGCGAAAATAATTTTTACGGACTGAGGATGCATTCGGATCTTATATAACGCAATATAACAGACGTTCGTTCGTCGTTCTTACGTTCATGTATCGATCGGAAACTAATAATACGGAATCTCGGACTTTCGTACCACCCGACTCGGTCGTATAGAATAACTTCTACTATGGGACCGATACGACGTCGGTGCTTTCGAGATTTCTATTTCGACCGAAACAGCGACCTACGATCCCATTGCCATCGGATCGGACGCCTCTCGGTGTTTCAAGATCGCTTTGCGTTTACACCTCTCTCGACCACCATGCCCCTATATATGTCTAGATACACCCAGATGACCCTCCAGACGGCCCGAACGGACTGTTCGGTGTTATATTGCGTTTAGCATATTCGTGCCGGATCGGTCATGGACCGCGTTATATTGCGTTGAGAAAAATTTTTCAAAGACTCCGAAAGCGTATCGACTTCATCTAACGCGATGTATGATAGGTGTTCGCGTCGTTTTTACGGACTTACATCTTCCCGTTCGGTGAACCGATCCGGTACGAACATCGTAGTTCGTACCGGGTTATATTGCGTTTAGCGAAAATAATTTTTACGGACTGAGGATGCATTCGGATCTTATATAACGCAATATAACAGACGTTCGTTCGTCGTTCTTACGTTAATGTATCGATCGGAAACTAATAATACGGAATCTCGGACTTTCGTACCACCCGACTCGGTCGTATAGAATAACTTCTACTATGGGACCGATACGACGTCGGTGCTTTCGAGATTTCTATTTCGACCGAAACAGCGACCTACGATCCCATTGCCATCGGATCAGACGCCTCTCGGTGTTTCAAGATCGCTTTGCGTTTACACCTCTCTCGACCACCATGCCCCTATATATGTCTAGATACACCCAGATGACCCTCCAGACGGCCCGAACGGACTGTTCGGTGTTATATTGCGTTTAGCATATTCGTGCCGGATCGGTCATGGACCGCGTTATATTGCGTTGAGAAAATTTTTTTCAAAGACTCCGAAAGCGTATCGACTTCATCAAACGCGATGTATGATAGGTGTTCGCGTAGTTTTTACGGACTTACATCTTCCCGTTCGGTGAACCGATCCGGTACGAACATCGTAGTTCGTACCGGGTTATATTGCGTTGAGAAAAATTATTTTCAAAGACCCCGAAGGCGTATCGACTTCGTCAAACGCGATGTATGATAGGTGTTCGCGTCGTTTTTACGGACTTACATCTTCCCGTTCGGTGAACCGATCCGGTACGAACATCGTAGTTCGTACCGGGTTATATTGCGTTGAGAAAAATTATTTTCAAAGACCCCGAAGGCGTATCGACTTCGTCAAACGCGATGTATGATAGGTGTTCGCGTCGTTTTTACGG
>JARTUT010002251.1:45000-47500 GCA_030674115.1 Micraspis discolor | reverse complement strand
TGGACTTCAGGTACTCAACTCGAGACATCTTTTTCAGACATTCCAGTCTCAGCAGTGGAGCTTTCCAGCGGAGCGCAGGAACTCCAAGCCCACCATCTTGAACCGAAGCGTGGAAATATCCGTTCGGGGTATCCTGAGGTAAGTGGAGCCATTTTCTGATATGAAGCCTCATGATTCTGTCTAGTTTCTTTAGGTAACCGAAGCGAATGCCAGACATGACCAGCCTGTACATTAGACCTGGGATAATCACGGTCTTGAGGGCCCATTCTCTGTTGCATGGCGTGAGTGGAGCTTTACTAATTATGGTAAGTTGTTTTCCAATAAATCTTTTTTTGTTCTTGTTTCGCGGCCCCCTCAGATGTAAATACCACGCCTAAGTAGTCCCATTCATCCGTTCTTTTCAAAGTCTTTATTTTTACACCACCGATGTTAAATGTGCAATACGGATCAATCGCGATCTTCTTCATTTTTGGCACGGTCTTAATCGCGACAGAGCAGCTTTTACTGGGATTGATTTCGAGACCGCATGTTTTCAGAAATTCAGCCACCTTGTCTATCAGAGTCTGTAGTCCCTCTTCAGTTGATGCCATCAGCACCAAGTCGTCGGCGAATGCCAGTACGTTGATTTTGACACCCTCTATATCTGCTCCGATCTCCTTGGGCATTGTCTTCAACATCTCGTCAATAACAAAGTTGAATAATGTGGGTGAGAGCGGGTCGCCTTGCTTGACCCCACAGGTCGGGTGTATCTGTGCTGAACGCCATCCCGAGTGGTCAATCACGGTTTCGCTCGAATCATACATGGCTCTGATATAATTTACCATGGCATCCGGTAGGCCTTTTGCTCGTAGAATGTTAATGAGCGCATTGATGGAGACGGAATCAAAGGCCTTGGCCATATCTATAACCGCTAGGAATAACTTTCTCGGTTTCCCCCTATGATGGGCGAGCACCATATCCAGCAAAGCGATGTTCTCGGCACATCCATCCCCCTGTCTGAAGGCTCTCTGCCTCTCATCCATGTCAATGCTTGATAGCCGATTGGCTAGCACCTTATGGAACGCTCTTACTAGCACCGATGACATTGTCAAAGGTCTAAATTGCCCGGGATCTTCGGCGTCTTTCTTCTTCGGAATAAGAACCGTTCTTGACAGACACAGATGTTGTGGCAGTTGGCCGCACCACATACAAACCGAGAACAATCGAGCAAGAATCTCGAGTGGAACTCCTCGCAGATCTTTTGTTGTCAGCCCATCAGGACCAGGCGCAGTGGGTCGCACAGGGAGCGCCCTCTTTACCTCGTCTTCTGTTATCGGGGCCCAAAGATCTTCGCGTGCTTTCTTTGCCTTAGGTATATTCGGCGACGATTTAATATTTCTCGTGAACATTGTTTTCCAGTATGGCTCCATGATGTTCTGCTCCAATCCCTTGTTCCTATTCAGATCCCCTTCCAGTATCCTTTTAATACACTTTCCAGGCTTCTTCCTCCACATATCCTGAACCCTTGCATATTCCTCCCGTCTCCTTTTCTTTTTTGTGTTTGCAGCTCTTGGCTCATTTTTTAAGATGTTATTAATTTTCTTATTTACAGGTGGAAAGGTCTCCAGCAAGTATGCCGTTACTTCAGTAAGAACCCTAGTTTTTGTGTGGATTCTCGTCATGCCACAGATTTTGTCCAGCCATGCAGCGTTGAAGCCCTCTGATCTCAAAGATGGCAGGTTTACCAGATGTTCGGTAAGTGTATCTATTTTCTCTTTTCTTAACCTTTCTTCTCTGCTCCGTTCCTGTTCTCGCTCCTTTTCATCTTCACTGCTATCGCTTATTGTAATGATATTCTCTTCTTCCTCTATATATTCCTGCACCATCCTCTTATATTCTCCATTACGTCTTTGTCCTTTTATTGCTTCTAAAGTTCTTTTGCAATATTTTAATAGCTCTTGATTCATGAACCTATTTCCACCTTCCTTTATAATTTGCGCTTCCTTCCTTGCCATCAATCTCTTCTCTTCCTCTGTCCATCTTTCTTTTATATTTGCGTGTTCTTGCAGTTGTCTGGCATCATTGGCGTTTGCATGGGCTCTTCTTATATGCACGCCTCGCCCAGTGGCCGTGGTAAAAACTCTATTGCAGTCGGCGAAACTACAAGGGTAAGTATTGTCCAAGTTGGAGGTGGACGGACCAGGGTCAACATGTAATACCGGGGTAGCGCGGTCAGTGGACCGGCCATTATTTTCCATCCGAGGCTTGTCTTTGTGCTTGCTCTCCGGTAAATTGCAGGTCGAGGGGAGGAGAACCCCAGGACCCAGGGTGCCATTGCCTGCTATCAGCCGTTCTCATACGAAAACGTTGCCCGACTCTCACCACGAGGAGGTTGCAGGTTGGACTTAAGAGAGTCATAGTTACTCCCGCCGTTTACCCGCGCTTGCTTGAATTTCTTCACGTTGACATTCAGAGCACTGGGCAGAAATCACATTGCGTCAACACCCGCTGGGGCCATCGC
>JARTUT010002251.1:15000-40000 GCA_030674115.1 Micraspis discolor | reverse complement strand
TTGACGGTACCTCGAATTCGAGACACGGGCTACATCGCGCCGTAAAGAGGAGACCGATCCGAACAGCCGCCTTACACCGACATGTCTCCGTGCCGCGGACCCTCTCGGATCCGTTGACGGTGCCTTATGTCGGGGGCCGTTCGGTCGTCATCAGCGTAGTTACGGGCGACGTCCACCAATGTCGTCGAAATTCTTCACCGTGCCGCGGGGACACGTATACGATCCATATCGTCATAGGGTCCTTAGGTACCCGATTTGATCGGCATCCCGATCCGATACCAGACCTCTTATCGTTCTACTCGCCTCCCGTGGCCGGCAAGATCCATTTTAGCGACAACGCAGACGGTTCGATCAGCTATCGGCAGATACTGCTCCATTATGGAGTCTCTCTCCGATGGACGAACGCGTCCCGTTCATCAGATAAACGGAAGCTGCCCGGTCCGGAAAAGGCGAGGTTCTTTAACGTCGATCGGACAACAACGATGCATCTGAATTAATCTCACGGCGCCGCTCCCGCATACAGCTAAGGAAGGCATCCGATCGAAAGACGTCAACGAAGAGTCAATTGATGATCGACGATGGAAATTTCGGAATTCAACTGAATATAATGTATGTGTTGAACGTAATAAATTACGAAACACTTATTATATCGTTAATGATCCTTCCGCAGGTTCACCTACGGAAACCTTGTTACGACTTTTACTTCCTCTAAACGATCAAGTTTGGTCATCTTCCCAGCAACAGCGGTGACGCCGAAACGCCACCGCGTACCGGTCCGAAGACCTCACTAAATCGTTCAATCGGTAGTAGCGACGGGCGGTGTGTACAAAGGGCAGGGACGTAATCAACGCGAGCTTATGACTCGCGCTTACTGGGAATTCCTCGTTCATGGGGAACAATTGCAAGCCCCAATCCCTAGCACGAAGGAGGTTCAGCGGGTTACCCGGGCCTCTCGGCCAGGGAAGACACGCTGATTCCTTCAGTGTAGCGCGCGTGCGGCCCAGAACATCTAAGGGCATCACAGACCTGTTATTGCTCAATCTCGTGCGGCTAGAAGCCGCCTGTCCCTCTAAGAAGAATATAATGTACGCAGACAGTAAAAACCCGCCGACCGAAATCGGGGCCTTTGAGGATGTCTAATACGCCTAGTTAGCAGGCTAGAGTCTCGTTCGTTATCGGAATTAACCAGACAAATCGCTCCACCAACTAAGAACGGCCATGCACCACCACCCACCGAATCAAGAAAGAGCTCTCAATCTGTCAATCCTTCCGGTGTCCGGGCCTGGTGAGGTTTCCCGTGTTGAGTCAAATTAAGCCGCAGGCTCCACTCCTGGTGGTGCCCTTCCGTCAATTCCTTTAAGTTTCAGCTTTGCAACCATACTTCCCCGGAACCCAAAAGCTTTGGTTTCCCGGAAGCTGCCCGCCGAGTCATCGGAGGAACGTCGGCGGATCGCTAGCTGGCATAGTTTATGGTTAGAACTAGGGCGGTATCTGATCGCCTTCGAACCTCTAACTTTCGTTCTTGATCAATGAAAACGTTTTTGGCAAATGCTTTCGCTTCTGTCCGTCTTGCGACGATCCAAGAATTTCACCTCTAACGTCGCAATACGAATGCCCCCATCCGTTCCTGTTAATCATTACCTCGAAGATCCGAAAACCAACAAAATGGATTCGAGGTCCTGTTTCATTATTCCATGCATAAAATATTCTGGCAAAATTTCAGCCTGCTTTAAGCACCTTAGTTTGTTCAAAGTAAAGTGCCGGCCCACCTCGACACTCAATGAAGAGCACCTAGGCGGGTACAGATGGGTCGCCCTTGCGAACGACCCGCCGGCAGGACGTCCCGCGACACGCCAGTTGACACCGCAAGCGATGAACCGGACGGCGCGGGACACAAGTTCGACTACGAGCTTTTTAACCGCAACAACTTTAATATACGCTATTGGAGCTGGAATTACCGCGGCTGCTGGCACCAGACTTGCCCTCCAATTGATCCTCGTTAAAGGGTTTAGAGTGTTCTCATTCCGATTACGGGGCCTCGGATGAGTCCCGTA
The DNA here is from genome assembly GCA_030674115.1 of Micraspis discolor. Classification (NCBI taxonomy): domain Eukaryota; kingdom Metazoa; phylum Arthropoda; class Insecta; order Coleoptera; family Coccinellidae; genus Micraspis; species Micraspis discolor. Next base: position 37,946 of record JARTUT010002251.1, on the reverse strand, counting down.
TCGTTATTTTTCGTCACTACCTCCCCGAGCTGGGAGTGGGTAATTTGCGCGCCTGCTGCCTTCGCTTGGATGTGGTAGCCGTTTCTCAGGCTCCCTCTCCGGAATCGAACCCTGATTCCCCGTTACCCGTAACAACCATGGTAGGCGCAGAACCTACCATCGACAGTTGATAAGGCAGACATTTGAAAGATGCGTCACCGGTACGAGACCGTGCGATCAGCATAAAGTTATTCAGATTCACCAAATTGAAAGACGAAGAGCTTGCGCTCGACACCTATTGGTTTTGATCTAATAAAAGCGCTCCTTCCGTTCCCGGTCGGAGCTCTATTTGCATGTATTAGCTCTAGAATTACCACAGTTATCCAAGTAAATGTGAGTACGATCTAAGGAACCATAACTGATTTAATGAGCCTTTCGCGGTTTCACCTTAATTTGGTTTGTACTGAGACATGCATGGCTTAATCTTTGAGACAAGCATATGACTACTGGCAGGATCAACCAGGGAACTGCGTTCCGAGACACGAGAACGGACGGTGGGTTCCGCGACAGCTACGAAAGCAGATCGTTAACCCTCGACGTCCAGTTCAGGCGTGCGTATGCGGCGCCGACACAAAGCCGTAAGACATCGGTCAGCGCCCCACTTCGAATACGACAGTTCAGGTGCTACGGATGATCTGTTGTCGCGCTAGAGCCCTCCGAACGTCACATTCGAACTAACAAATCGTGACCGCTTCTAGAGCTCGGACGTCAGATCGAACCTTATAGCACCATCTTCAATTCAATTCAATAGAATTTTCGCAACGCCCATCTGCCTTTAAATTGCGTAACGTACGATAGATCAACGCATTGCCACTCCAATCTTCATATATGAATATATCATATCGATGATCGTTTTATTAAAATACACTTTCGTGAATTTTCGATCATCGCTCTAGCCCCAATTATTAATGTGACAACACCAAAACTTGAAAAAGTCACGGTTGCTGAGCACAATTCATTATTATCATGCGAAGTGGAGAGGTGCGGAGATAAACGCCGCACGCGGCAGACAGTCGAAGCTACGAGATCCGTAATAGATCCCCTGCCGAGGCGCGAGCGAAACTAATCGATATGATCGACAGATCGACGCCCTCGTCATTTGATTATTATTCCAATCACATTCTCGACCCTTCGTTATACATGATGATATATAACGACACGGTGTATTCGAGAAATCTCACATTTCTAATCACGCTTGGTAAGAAGCGAGCGGTCGCATGGTTTAACGTGGAATCAATACCTAGAGGTAGGCCACGATGAGTTTAAGGTTGACCGCATATGACCATTCGAATACAGAGAATCGAAGAGGGCCGCGGTCTCGCTGTACGGGGAGCTCCAGACGCTAAGGGCGAGTACTGCCAAATACGATGATCGATCCCACCAAGCTACAGATAGCAACGAATAAAACTTCATCTAGATCTAGCATTAAACCATCACATCACGATCGAACGACTTTGGTCCGTGTTTCATTATTTATCACAGTGTATATTTCATTTATCTGTGTTTCATTTTGCCTGTGTTTCATTATAACCCATTCATTCCATTCATTTATTTATTTATTCATGCACCTTTATCATATTTCATTGAGCCAAATTATATAATTTCAATACATGTTTTTCATTTATGCCAGTATATCACATGTATTTCTTTTAAGTCGTCAATCGGAGAGAGCGGGTTGCTAGATCAACATTGATGCGCATTCAGAAGCATATCGGCGGCGGTTCGATTTCTCATATATAAAGACAATATCTTCCGCATAGAATCTGTCATCGCCGGGGCAGTGTGACTTTTCCGGTCTACCTCGATCCAACTGATAATCCATCAAAGAACTCTCATGTTGGAACCCAAATAACTATGGACGGTTATGACCTCTCTGTCTTCTCACCCTTATATATGTCTGGAGACCCCAGATGACCCTCCAGACGGCCCCAACGGAAAATTCTGAGTTATATTGCGTTAAGAAAAATAATATTTACGGACTCTGAATGCATGTCGATTTCATCCACATACATTCGTACGTCTTTCTTACGATCATACATCATCTTACGGGAAAGATTAATACGGAATCTCGGACTTTCGTACCATCCGACTCGGTCGTGTAAAAAACTTTTACCAACAGACCGATACGACGTCGGTGCTTTCGAGATTTCCTTTTCGACCGAAACGGCGACCTACGATCCCATTGCCATCAGATCGGACGCCTCTCGGTGTTTCAAGATCGCTTTGCGTTTACACCTATCCCGACCACCATGCCCTATATATGTCTGGTAAGCCCCAGATGACCCTCCAGACGGCCCGAACGGACTATTCGGTGTTGTATTGCGTATAGCGAAATCGATTTTTACGGACTGAGAATGCATTCGGATCTTACCTAACGCAATATAACAGACGTTCGTTCGTCTTTCTTACGTTCATACATCGTACGGAATCGATTAATAAGGAATCTCGGACTTTCGTATCACCCGACTCGGTCGTATAGAAAAACTTTTACTATCGGACCGATACTACGTCGGTGCTTTCGAGACTTTCTTTTTCGACCGGAACAGCGACCTACGATCCTATTGCCATCAGATCGGACGCCTCTCGGTGTTTCAAGATCGCTTTGCGTTGACACCTCTCTCGACCACCTCGCCCCTATATATGTCTAGATACCCCCAGATGACCCTCCAGACGGCCCGAACGGACTATTCGGTGTTATATTGCGTTTAGCGAGATCGATTTTTACGGACTGAGAACGCATTCGGATCTTACTTAACGCAATATAACAGACGTTCGTTCGTCTTTCTTACGTTCATACATCGTACGGAATCGATTAATAAGGAATCTCGGACTTTCGTATCACCCGACTCGGTCGTATAGAAAAACTTTTACTATCGGACCGATACTACGTCGGTGCTTTCGAGATTTCTTTTTCGACCGGAACAGCGACCTACGATCCTATTGCCATCAGATCGGACGCCTCTCGGTGTTTCAAGATCGCTTTGCGTTGACACCTCTCTCGACCACCTCGCCCCTATATATGTCTAGATACCCACAGATGACCCTCCAGACGGCCCGAACGGACTATTCGGTGTTATATTGCGTTTAGCGAGATCGATTTTTACGGACTGAGAACGCATTCGGATCTTACCTAACGCAATATAACAGACGTTCGTTCGTCTTTCTTACGTTCATACATCGTACGGAATCGATTAATAAGGAATCTCGGACTTTCGTATCACCCGTCTCGGTCGTATAGAAAAACTTTTACTATCGGACCGATACTACGTCGGTGCTTTCGAGATTTCTTTTTCGACCGGAACAGCGACCTACGATCCTATTGCCATCAGATCGGACGCCTCTCGGTGTTTCAAGATCGCTTTGCGTTGACACCTCTCCCGACCACCTCGCCCCTATATATGTCTAGATACACCCAGATGACCCTCCAGACGGCCCGAACGGACTATTCGGTGTTATATTGCGTTTAGCATATTCGTGCCGGATCGGTCATGGACCGCGTTATATTGCGTTGAGAAAAATTTTTTTCCTCCGAAAGCGTATCGACTTCATCAAACGCGATGTATGATAGGTGTTCGCGTAGTTTTACGGACTTACATCTTCCCGTTCGGTGAACCGATCCGGTACGAACATCGTAGTTCGTACCGGGTTATATTGCGTTTAGCGAAAATAATTTTTACGGACTGAGGATGCATTCGGATCTTATATAACGCAATATAACAGACGTTCGTTCGTCGTTCTTACGTTCATACATCGATCGGAATCTATTAATAAGGAATCTCGGACTTTCGTATCACCCGACTCGGTCGTATAGAAAAACTTCTACTATCGGACCGATACGACGTCGGTGCTTTCGAGATTTCTATTTCGACCGAAACAGCGACCTACGATCCTATTGCCATCAGATCGGACGCCTCTCGGTGTTTCAAGATCGCTTTGCGTTGACACCTCTCCCGACCACCTCGCCCCTATATATGTCTAGATACACCCAGATGACCCTCCAGACGGCCCGAACGGACTATTCGGTGTTATATTGCGTTTAGCATATTCGTGCCGGATCGGTCATGGACCGCGTTATATTGCGTTGAGAAAAATTTTTTTCAAAGACTCCGAAAGCGTATCGACTTCATCTAACGCGATGTATGATAGGTGTTCGCGTCGTTTTTACGGACTTACATCTTCCCGTTCGGTGAACCGATCCGGTACGAACATCGTAGTTCGTACCGGGTTATATTGCGTTTAGCGAAAATAATTTTACGGACTGAGGATGCATTCGGATCTTATATAACGCAATATAACAGACGTTCGTTCGTCGTTCTTACGTTAATGTATCGATCGGAAACTAATAATACGGAATCTCGGACTTTCGTACCACCCGACTCGGTCGTATAGAATAACTTCTACTATGGGACCGATACGACGTCGGTGCTTTCGAGATTTCTATTTCGACCGAAACAGCGACCTACGATCCCATTGCCATCGGATCGGACGCCTCTCGGTGTTTCAAGATCGCTTTGCGTTTACACCTCTCTCGACCACCATGCCCCTATATATGTCTAGATACACCCAGATGACCCTCCAGACGGCCCGAACGGACTGTTCGGTGTTATATTGCGTTTAGCATATTCGTGCCGGATCGGTCATGGACCGCGTTATATTGCGTTGAGAAAAATTTTTTCAAAGACTCCGAAAGCGTATCGACTTCATCAAACGCGATGTATGATAGGTGTTCGCGTAGTTTTTACGGACTTACATCTTCCCGTTCGGTGAACCGATCCGGTACGAACATCGTAGTTCGTACCGGGTTATATTGCGTTGAGAAAAATTATTTTCAAAGACCCCGAAGGCGTATCGACTTCGTCAAACGCGATGTATGATAGGTGTTCGCGTCGTTTTTACGGACTTACATCTTCCCGTTCGGTGAACCGATCCGGTACGAACATCGTAGTTCGTACCGGGTTATATTGCGTTGAGAAAAATTATTTTCAAAGACCCCGAAGGCGTATCGACTTCGTCAAACGCGATGTATGATAGGTGTTCGCGTCGTTTTTACGGACTTACATCTTCCCGTTCGGTGAACCGATCCGGTACGAACATCGTAGTTCGTACCGGGTCGGTTCAGGACGTGGTTATATTGCGTTGAGAAAAATCATTTTCAAAGACTCCGAAGGCGTATCGACCTCATCGAACGCGATGTTAGATAGGTGTTCGCGTCGTTTTTACGGACTTATATCTTCTCGTTCGGTGAACCGATCCGGTACGAACAACACGTGAACCGATCCGGTACGAACAACGCGTGAACCGATCCGGTACGAACAACGCGTGAACCGATCCGGTACGAACAACGCGGGAACCGATCCGGTACGAACAACGCGGGAACCGATCCGGTACGAACCTCGCGGTGAACCGATCCGGTACGAACATCGTAGTTCGTACGGGATCGGTTCAGGTTCGGGATTATATTGCGTTTAGAGGTTCGAGACCGGTCCGTTGGCGGCGCTAGCGCCACCTAGCGGCAGCATGCGGTACTAAAATGCACGTACAGATTCGACGGTGGCGCCATCTGGTGGCGCTCCGTCGAACTACGATTTACAGGAACCTGTAATTTCGTAAGACGAATTCGCACTTAGGAATTTCAAGGTCACGCTATGGAACTTCAAGGTCACGCTTAGGAATTTCAAGGTCACGCGGTGGTTATAAAAAAACAACTCCCGCGCATCACCGATGCATTAAGGGAAGGGTAGAGTAAATTTTTTCCGCCCGCCCGCGTAGCGGGCGGGTAGAGTAAATTTTTTATAAGTCCCTTCGTTATACTGCGTTTAGGACTGACTGAAAAAAAAAACCCGATTTAAAAACTCAGGTTGCCCCGATACGCACTCAGATTTTGTGCGCGTATCGGTTGTTTTATTGTTAGATATCTTCGGTGTCTATGCACCTGTCGTACTATGGCGATCGTTCAAGTTCGCGCGAACTCTGGCTCTGCACAGTTCGTCGACGAACGACCGTACGTAGTAATAATACGACGCTTTTCAGAGTCGCCAGCTCGGCAAATGACTGCCACACTAAGATGGATATTTCGCAGAATAGATTAGAGTTGTTCCGGAGTGTTTTTCTCCGGTATTTTATGCATCAAGAATTTCGATATACGAATGATATATCGATCCATCGAAGTGTTTTCGCTCTTGCCGGCCGGCAACTACTTGATCGTCTTCAGCGTATAGTCATCTCGATCGTGCGATCGCGACTGACTACGCGCCATCGTGAACGATCGAACCGTCCGCCGTCGACAACGATCCTTGGGAAGTTGTCGCGGGGACAGTTCAACACGGGGTCTCGTCTAATCGACAAGACGAATCCCCAGGCTAAGGGCTGAGTATTAACAGATCGCAGCGTGGAAACTGCTCTACCGAGTACAACACCCTGCCAGGTACGTAAGTCGTCTACAGACAATTCAAAGCTTCAACATCGAAATGAATGACCCATGATCGACCGCCAAGAGGCCAGGTAGGACGTAGCAGAATAGATCCCGCCGCCCACCATCGGCCCCAGACGGCAAAAATGGCTCGTGCAGCATCAGATAGATATCTGACGCCTAGTAAAGTCACATTGTTTGAGCCTTTCGACTCTAGAAGCTCAAAAAAATATCGTTGCCATCTTTGACTAGACAGGATACGGCCTTAGAGGCGTTCAGGCATAATCCCACGGATGGTAGCTTCGCACCACCGCCCGCCCGAGCGAGTGCGTGAACCAAATGTCCGAACCTGCGGTTCCTCTCGTACTGAGCAGGATTACTATCGCAACGACTAGTCATCAGTAGGGTAAAACTAACCTGTCTCACGACGGTCTAAACCCAGCTCACGTTCCCTATTAACGGGTGAACAAGTGGTTCGGGCGGTTTCCAACCGCCTAAAGCGGTTGGATCAATACAGTGGGTGGATTTATATAGCGGGTAGATCAATATAGCGGGTGGATCTATATAGCAGGTAGATCAATATAACGAATGGATCGACATAGCGTGTAGATCAATTTGGCAGGTGGATGAATAGAGCGGGTGGATCAATATAGCTGGTGGATCAATATAGCTGGTGGATCGATATAGCGTGTAGATCAATATAGCGAGTGGATCAATAGAGCGGGTAGATAAATATAGCAGGTGGATCAATATAGCAGGTGGATCAATGTAGCGGGTGAATCAATATAGCTGATATCTCAAAGAAGCGGTTGGATCGATATAGCGTGTAGATCAATATAGCAGATGAATCAATATACCAAGTGGATCAAAATAGCATGTTCATCAATTAAGCGGATGGATCAATATAAAGTGTAGATCAATAAAGCGGGTGGATCAATATTGAGGGAGGATCGATATAGCGTGTAGATCAATTTGGCAGGTGGATGAATAGAGCGGGTGGATCAATATAGCTGGTGAATCAATATAGCTGGTGGATCAATATAGCGGGTGGATCAATGTAGCGGGTGAATCAATAAAGCTGATGGCTCAAAGGAGCGGGTGGATCGATATAGCGTGTAGATCAATATAGCAGATGAATCAATATACCAAGTGGATCAAAATAGCATGTTCATCAATAAATCGGGTGGATCAATATAGCGGGTGGATCAATAGAGCGGGTAGATAAATATAGCAGGTGGATCAATATAGCGGGTAGATCATTATAGTGGATGGTCTATCAATTCAGCGGATAGATGAATATAGCTAGCTGCTTCATTTCTGGATTAGATCTATATAGCGGTTGGGTCCATATAGCGTTAAGATACATAAAGCTGGTGAATCAATATAGCAGATGGATCAATCTAGCGGGTGAATCAATATAGCTGGTGCATCAATAATGGGGGTGGATAAATATAGCGGATGGATCAATATAGCGGATGGATTAATATGGCGGGTGGACCAATATAGCGGGTGGATCTATATAGCGAGTGGATCGATGAAGCGGGTGGATGAATAAAGCTGGTAGATGAATAAAGCTGGTGGATCAATATGGCTTGTAGCTGTATATAACTGGTGGATCAATAAAGCGAGTGGATAAATATAGCTGGTAAATCATTATGGCGGGTGGATTATTATAGCGGCAGGATCGATTATGCGGATGGATCATTAGAACATGTAGATTTCTATAGTGGGAAGATCAATATAACAGGTAGATCAATATTGCAAAAAAACTCGGTTGAAAGCGAGAAGACATGAGGAAACTGGAATGAACACAAAATAACGCGAAAAAAACGGTAAAAATCGAAGAAGCAAAAATTACTTAATGCGCGCAAGAAACTCGAGGGAAAGTTAAAACCCCAAAGGAGCACAAAAAACCGAAAGCACCAAAAAAATACCGAAAGAACTTGTGAATTGCACAATCTGTATATCAATTGATCGCAAATTCATAGTTAATTGCACACCCTCTATGACATTCCATTGAATTGAGCTCCCTTACGCGGAAAAGTAGGAACACATGGAAGAAACTCTAGTGAATGTCAGCGCTACTCAGATCTGTCACCCTGTATATGAATCGAAAATATTTTATCGAATTGAGAACCAAACTACCCAGAAGGAACACAAAACACAAAAAAACTAAATTTGCGCAAAAAAAAACTGAAATAAATTGTAAATTGCACACCCCGTAAATCACATAATATCAAAATCATTGTGAATCGCACCCTCTTCATCACATTTTATCGAAATCAGTTTCCGTTCGCGATAAAACATGAACACTCGAAGGAAAATGCATATGGGACACCCACTATATAATTGATTTGCAGTGGGTGCTTTTTCCATGAAAAATTCAGAAGGAAAAACTTTCGAAGAAAGACTCCGGTGAAAGACAGTGCTTTCAATATGCACAGCCTGTATATCAATCGATTGCAATCGGTGCATTCCACATAGGTAATGAAACATTTCACGATAAAGCTCTATGAAACACCCTGTATATAAATCGAAAATAATTTTTCCATCAAAAATAAATTCAAAGAATATCGTTTCAACTCCAATCAATTCAACAAAGGTAAAATAAATATTATTCGAAAAAGGACTGAAGGTGTATTCATGAACAGAGTGCTTCGCCATTTTCTCCTAAATAAGCTAAGTGGGTCCGATACCCACATTGAGTATCATAAGGTGGATCGGACCTCGTAGAGTTCAATGAATTCGCGCGAAAATTGAGTTGAAAGTGCCGATTTTGAAACGAATAGTTGAGGCACTTTTCTTTTGATTCATTTACCGTGAGTGATCTCTAGAAATTCGGAATCTCCTGTTGACTCTTATTCGAGCTCTTGGAAGACGTGAAGAATCTTTCACGGCCAATATCGTGCAAAAAATTGATGCCAGATTTTCAAAATTGGAGCTCGCGTCCGGCTATCATCGGAATCGTATCAGAAACTGTGACATTTCTCCATGTATTATCGTGAAAATAACCGAATTTGAAATGAAGAAATCACGGCCTTATCTAGCTATTTGGATATAAAAATTGGTACATAAAGATTGGAAATTCCCTAAAGTTTCTATTTCTACCGCTGAAAGGGCGTTTAGGGGCTTCTACCGCCACCACGGAATAAAAATATCAGGGCGGTTTTTTGACGTTTCTCGATACTCGCGGTTCGAATAATTGCCGTTTTATCTGCCTCATTTTCGTATTGACTTCGGATCTTTCCTTGATTCTTATTAATACCTTATGATGAGAAATATCTTTTACTTGGAATAGCGACAGATCTTGGCCAGCGAGACGGCCCCGTTCCTTCGTGAGATCTTTCCCCTTGGGGAACTATCGAAGATTTTGACGAAAAACGTCAATTTCACGATTTTCGTTGAAAAATTTCGGGCACTTCAAGAGCGCACAGGACTTTTCGTAGTCGCTTCTCCTAAAAGAGGATACGCCTTTTCGATCTGTTCAAAGGTTGCCCCTTGATCGACCCTGCGGGCCGCTCGTAAAGCTTCGCTTTGAGGGTTCCTAACGGGACCGCTGCTCATGATCTTCTCTGGTTCGATCTTTACTGCTATATTATTTAGACTAGTAAGCGGGTAGATCAATAGGCCTAATCGCGAAGAAACGCGAAAAAACACGAAAGAATCCGAAGAAACACGAAAGAAACCGAAGGTACACGAAAGAAACCGAAATTACACGAAACAACGCGAGAAAACACGAAAGAACCCCAAGTAACACAAAAAATCCAAAGGAACCTGAAAAAATCCCGAGAGAATACATATAACTTGAAAGCGCACAAAAAAACTCGAAGTCACGAGAAACACTCCGGAGAAATACAAAAAAACAGAAAGCGCGCAAAAAAACAAAAGTACTTGTAAATTGCACACCCTGTATGACATTTTATCGAAATCAGCAAAATAACTTGTAAATTGCACACCCCGTATATCACATGATCGTAAATTAATTGTAAATCGCACACCCTGTATGCCATTTTATCGAAATTAGAGCCCATACGCGAAAAAAACCTGAAGAAAAATGCATTTGGGACACCCACTCTATAATTGATTCGCAGTGGGTGCTTTTTCGATAAAATATTCAGAAGGAAAAACTCTCGAAGAAAGACTCTGGTGAAAGTCAGTGCTTCCAATGTGCACAGCACGTATATCAATCGATCGCAATCGGTGCATTCCACAAAGGTAGTATAAACATTATTCGATACTGCTCCCATGTGACACCCTGTATATGAATCGAAAATAATTTTTCCATAAAAAATAAACCCAAAGAATATCGTTTCAACTCTATCAATTTCACAAAGGTAAAATGAAAATTATTCGAAAAAGGTCTGAACGTGTATTCATGAACAGAGTGCTCAGCCGTTTTTCCCTGAATAAACTGAGTGCGTCGGATTTTGAGATAGAGTATCATAAGTTGGGTCCGAATTCGGAGAGGGCTATGAATTCTCGCGCAAATAGAGTCGAAAATGACGATTTTCAAACGCATATTTGAGGTGTTTTTCTCACGATTCGTGAATCGCGGGTGATATCTAGAGATTCGGAATCTCCTGTTGATTCTTATTCGAGTGCTTGGAAGGCGCAAAAAATCTTCTACCACCCATATCGAGCGAAAAATTGATGCCGTATTTTCAAATTTGGAACTCGCGTTCGGCTATCATCGGAATCGTATGAGAAATTGTGACATTTTGCCTCATTTTACCGTAAAAACTGCCGAATTTGGGATGAAAAATTCGCGGCCTTATATCGCTACTTGGATATGAATATTGGTACCCAGAGATGGGGAATTTCCTCAAGTTTCATTTTCTACCACCGAAAATGCGTTTAGAGACTCGTAGCGCCCGCACGAATCGAATTCATCATGGGTGATTTTGACGTTTCGCGGGGCTGACGAAACTAAAAATTGCCGTTCTACTTACGGGATTTTAGCCTAGAAATAGGGGGGCTCCGGAGTTCTAATGGGTTCTAAGGAAACCGGACGTCCTCGCTCTGGGAATATGTGGCGAGTCCGGGACGCTGGGCGTTTCGGCTTCGGAGCCTATTTCCTTTTTTCTGAGGCACTTTAGGCGATTTCGCGAAAAACGTCATTTTCGCGATTTTCATTCGAAAATTTCGGGCACTTTAAGAGCACCCGGGGCGGGTTTCGAGGCCGCTTCTCCTAGAACAGGATACGCCTTTTCGATTTTTTTAAAGATTCCCTCTCGAGCGGCCGCTCGGAAATCTACGCTTTGCGGGTCCCTAACGGGACCACCTGTCAAAATTTTCTCTGGTTCACGATCTTATTACTTCATTATATGGACTAGTAAGCGGGTAGATCAATAGGCCCCGTAGATCCATTAGCCAATAGTTCAATAGGCCTGTAGTTCAATTGGCCCATGGATCAATATAGACCATAGATCAATATGGACCATAGACCAATAGGGACCATACATCAATGAAACTCGCAGAAACACTAAACTCGTCAAAAAACCCGATGAAAGCGAAAAACCATGAAAGTACTGAAAAAACACGAAGAAACGCGAAAAAACACGGAAGAATCCGAAGATAGACGAAAGAAACCGAAGTTACATGAAAGAAACCGAAATTACACGAAACAACGCAAGAAAACACGAAAGAACACCAAGTAACACAAAAAATTTAATGGAACCTGAAAAAAACCCTAAACACAAAAGTACTTGTAAATTGCACATCCCGTATATCACCCGATCGTAAACTCATTGTAAATTGCACACCTTGTGTGACATTTTATCGAAATCAGCTCCCATTCTCGAAAAACTTGAAGAAAAAATGCATATGGGACACTCAGTATACAATTGATTATCAGTGAAAAAAAAAACCAAAAGAATATCGTTGTAACTCCATCTATTCGAGTTCAGTAATTACCACGAAGGAAGTATCAGAATTATTCTATGGAGCTCCTATGTAACACCCCGTATATGTTTCGAAAATAATTTTTCCGTAAAAAACCGCGAAGGAACACAAGAGACTCGAAAAAAATTCTTGAGAGCGCGCAAAAAAACAGTAGAGTGCTCACTAAAAATTGCATATGGGACACCCCGTATATAATTGATTCGCAGTGGGTGCTTTCATCATAAAAAACAAACCAAAAGAATATCGTTTATAACTCTATTGTTTCAAGTTCAGTGCATTCCACCAAGAAAGAACCCGACCAAATACGAAAAAACGCGAAAAAACATGATAGAACCCAAAGTAACACGAAAGAACGAAAAAAATTCAAAGGAACTGAAAAAACCCCGAAGGAGCACAAAATCAACGGAAGCGCGCAAAAAAACTCGAAGGAAAGCTTAAAACCCCGAGGGAGCACAAAAAACCGAAAGCGTGCAAAAAATAATGAAAGAACTTTTAAATTGCACACCCTGTATATCGATCGATCGCGAAATCATTGTTAATGGCACACCCTGTTTGAGATTTCATTGAATTTAGCTCCCTTATGCGAAAAAGCACGAAAGCTAGAGAAAAACTCTGGTGAATGTCAGCGCTACTCAGATCTGACACACTGTATATGAATCGAATATATTTTATCGAATTCAGAACCAAAACACACCGAAGGAACACAAAAAACTCGTATTTGCGCGAAAAAAATCAAATTAACTTGTGAATTGAGCACCTCGTATATCACATGATCGCAAATTCATTGTAAATCGTTCACCCTGTATGACATTTTATGGAAATTAGATCCCACTCTATAATTGGTTCGCAGTGGGTGCTTTTTCCATAATAAATTCAGACAGAAAATCTCTCAGAGAAAGAATCTGGTGAAAATCAGTGCGATGTGTGTACATTCTTCAAGGACGAAAATGAATTCGCGCGAAAATTGAGCCTGAAATGACGATTTTCGAACGCATATTTGAGGTGTTTTTCTCGCGATTCGTGAAGCGTAAGTGGTATCTAGAGATTCGGAATCTCCTGTAGATTCTTATTCGTGCGCTTGGAAGTCGCTAACAATCTTCCACCGCCCATATCGAGCGAAAAAAATGAAGCCGGATTTTCAAATTTGGAGCTCGCGTTCGGCTATCATCGGAATCGTAGCAGAAACTGTGACACTTGACCTCGAATTATCGAGGAAATTGCCGAACTTGGTATGAAGAATTCACGGCCTTATCTCACTACTTGGATATGAAAATTGGTACCCAGCGATCGGGAATTTCCTCAAGTTTCATTTCCTACCGCCGAAAATGCGTTTAGAGGCTCGTAGCGCCCGCACGGAGCGAAAGCATCATAGGGGTTTTTGACGTTTCTCGGTACTCATAAGTCGAAAAATTGCAGTTTTACATGCATAATTTTCGTACAGATTTCGAGGGGTTCCGCGGCTGAGCTCTTAGTCACGCACAGGGACGTTCCTCGTCCAGAAAAAGCGACCTCCCCCGCCTCGCGAGACGCTCCGGCTTCGAAGGAGTACTCTCGCCCGTTTTTCGCCTTTGGGCGATTTCGCGATTTTTTTTCGAAAATTTCGGGCGCTTTAAGAGCGCCCGGGGGGGTTTTCGCGGTAACTTCCCCTAGAAGAGGATACGCCTTTTCGATATATTTTAAGATTGCCTCTCAAGAGGCCCTGCGGGCCGCTCGGAAAGCTTCGCTTTCCGGGTCCCTACCGGGACCACCTGTCAAAATTTTCTCTGGTTCACGATCTTATTACTATATTATATAGACTAGTAAGCGGGTAGATCAATAGGCCCATGGATCAATATAGACCATAGATCATAATGGACCAGTAGATCAATTGGACCCATGGATCAATATAGACCATAGATCAATATAGACCAAAGATCAATAGGGCCCATACATCAATGAAGCGCGCAGAAACACGAAACACGTCAAAATACCAGTTGAAAGCGAAAAAACTTGAAAGAACTGGAAAAAACACGAAGAAACGCGAAAAAACACGAAAGAATCCGAAGAAACACGAAAAAAACCGAAGTTACACGAAAGAAACCGAAATTACACGAAACAACGCGAGAAAACACGAAAGAACACCAAGTAACACAAAAAATCTAATGGAACCTGAAAAAACCCGAAACACAAAAGTACTTGTAAATTGCACACCCGTATATCACCCGATCGTAAACTCATTGTAAATTGCACACCTTGTATGACATTTTATCGAAATCAGCTCCCATTCGCGAGAAAACTTGAAGAGAAATGCATATGAGACACTCAGTATACAATTGATTAGCAGTGAAAAGAAAACCAAGAGAATATCGTTGTAACTCCATCTATTCGAGTTCAGTAATTACCACGAAGGAAGTATCAAAATTATTCTATGGAGCTCCTATGTAACACCCCGTATATGTTTCGAAAATAATTTTTCCGTAAAAAAACCCGAAGGAACACAAAAACTTGAAAAAACTTGAGAGCGCGCAAAAAAACAGAAAACTTGTAAAGTGCTCACCCCGTATATCACCCGATCGCAAATTCATTGTAAATCGCTCACCCTGTATGACATTATACCGAAATCAGCTCTCATTCGCGTGAAAAAAGAAAAATGCATGATGGGACACCCATATATATAATTGATTCGCAGTGGGTGCTTTCATCATAAAAACAAACCGAAAGAATATCGTTTATAACTCTATCGTTTCAAGTTCAGTGTATTCCACCAAGAAAGAACCCGACCAAATACGAAAAAACGCGAAAAAACATGAAAGAACCCAAAGTAACACGAAAGAACGAAAAATATCCAAAGGAACTCAAAAAACCCCGAAGGAGCACAAAATCAACGAAAGCGCGCAAAAAAACTCGAAGGAAAGCTTAAAACCCCGAGGGAGAGCACAAAAAACCGAAAGCGTGCAAAAATAATGAAAGAACTTTTAAATTGCACACCCTGTATATCAATCGATCGCGAAATCATTGTTAATGGCACACCCTGTATGACATTTCATTGAATTAAGCTCCCTTACGCGGAAAAGCACGAAAGCTAGAAAAACTCTGGTGAATGTCAGCGCTACTCAGATCTGACACCCTGTATATGAATCGAATATATTTTATCGAATTCAGAACCAAAACACACCGAAGGAACACGAAAAACTCGAATTTGCGCGAAAAAATCAAATTAACTTGTAAATTGAGCACCCCGTAATATCACATGATCGTAAATTCATTGTAAATCGCACACCCTGTATGACATTTTATCGAAATTAGATCCCACTCTATAATTGGTTCGCAGTGGGTGCTTTTTCCATAAAAAATTCAGACGGAAAATCTCTCGAAGAAAGAATCTGGTGAAAATCAGTGCTTTCCATAAGCACAGCCTGTATAGCGATTTTTTCGAGATAGCACAGCCTGTATAGCGATTCATCGCGATCTGTGTGCATTCTTCAAGGACGAAAATGAATTAGCGCGAAAATAGAGCCTGAAATGACGATTTTCAAACGCATATTTGAGGTGTTTTTCTTGAGATTCGTGAAGGATGGTGGTATCTAGAGATTCGGAATCTCCTGTAGATTCTTATTCGAGCACTTGGAAGGCGCTGAAAAATCTTCCACCGCCCATATCGAGCGAAAAATTGATGCCGTATTTTCAAATTTGGAGCTCGCGTTCGGCTATCATCGGAATCGTATGAGAAACTATGACACTTTGCCTCAAATATCCGTAAAATTGCCGAATTTGGAATGAAGAATTCGCGGCCTTATCTCGCTACTTGGATATGAAAATTGGTACCCAGAGATGGGGAATTTCCTCAAGTTTCATTTTCTACCGCCGAAAATGCGTTTAGAGGCTCGTAGGCCCGCACTGAGCGAAAGCATCATGGGTGATTTTGACGTTTCGCGGGGCTGGCGAAACTAAAAATTGCCGTTTTACTTACGCATATTTTAGCCTAGAAATAGGGGCTCCGGGTTCTAATGGGTTCTAAGAAACCGGACGTCCTCGCTCTCGGAATATGTGGCGAGTCCGGGACGCTGGGCGTTTCGGCTTCAGAGCCTATTTCCTTTTTCTAAGGCCCTTTAGGCGATTTCGCGAAAACGTCATTTTCGCGATTTTCTTTCGAAAATTTCGGGCACTTTAAGAGCGCCTGGGGTGGTTTCGGGGTCGCTTCTCCTAGAAGAGGATACGCCTTTTCGATCTGTTTTAAGATTCCCTCTCGAGCGGCCCTGCGGGTCGCTCAAGAAAGCTACGCTTTCCGGGTCCCTAACGGGACCACCTGTCAAAATTTTCTCTGGTCCCCGATCTTATTACTTTATTATATAGACTAGTAAGCGGGTAGATCAATAGGCCCATGGATCAATATAGACCATAGATTATAATGGACCATAGATCAATATAGACCATAGATCAATATAGACCATAGATCAATATAAACCATAGATCAATATAGACCAAAGATCAATAGGGCCCATACATCAATGAAGCGCGCAGAAACACGAAACACGTCAAAATACCAGTTGAAAGCGAAAAAACTTGAAAGAACTGGAAAAACGAAGAAACGCGAAAAAACACGAAAGAATCCGGAGAAACACGGAAGAAACCGAAGTTACACGAAAGAAACCGAAATTACACGAAACAACGCGAGAAAACACGAAAGAACCCCAAGTAACACAAAAAATCCAGAGGAACCTGAAAAAACCCGAAAGAATACATATAACTTGAAAGCGCTACTCGAAGTCACGCGAAACACCCCAGAGAAATAAAAAAACAACGAAAGCACGCAAAGAAACAAAAGTACTTATAAATTGCACACCCCGTATATCACCCGATCGTAAACTCTTTGTAAATTGCACACCCTGTATGACAGTGTGTAAAGTGCTCACCAGTATATCACCCGATCGCAAATTCATTGTAAAGTCGCACACCCTGTATGACATTTTATCGTAATTAGATCCCATACGCGAAAAACCATGAAGAAAAATGCATTTGGGACACCCACTATATAATCTATTCGCAGTGGGTGCTTTTTCCCTAAGAAATTCAGACGGAAAATCTCTCGAAGAAAGACTCTGGTGAAAGTCAGTGCTTCCAAAGTGCACAGCACGTATATCAATCGATCGCAATCGGTGCATTCCACAAAGGCAGTATAAGCATTATTCGATAAAGCTCCTATGTAACACCCTGTATATGAATCGAAAATAATTTTTCCATAAAAAATAAACCCAAAGAATATCGTTTCAACTCCATCAATTTCACAAAGGTAAAATAAAAATTATTCGTCTGAACGTGTATTCATGAACAGAGTGCATAGCCGTTTTTCCCTGAATAAACTAAGTGTGTCGGATTTTAACATAGAGTATCATAAGTTGGGTCGTAGTTCGGAGAGGGCAATGAATTCGCGCGAGAACCGACTGAAAAATGACGATTTTGAAACGCTTATTTGAGCTGTTTTCTTGCGATTCGTGAACCGCGGTTGGTGTCTATTGATTCGTTATCTCTTGTAGATTCTTATTCGAGTGCTTGGAAAACGCAAAAAATCTTTTTTTTTTTATTTAAAATTACAGATGTTGCATCAACCATTCAGGTTATTAGCAACAACGGTTGTATACTATATAAAGTTAAACAGTTTGGTGTTCTTAAGATACTGTATTATATTTGGTGATTGATCTACGCTCAACATATCTGCCAATGATGTACTTGATAAAAGAAGTCTCTGGTTCGAGTATTTTGGGCATTCTGTTAACACATGTTTGACGGTAATATTAGTTTGGCATAGTTCACATCTTGGGGTGGTTCACGCTTAAGAAGATATCCATGCGTTAGGTTTGTATGGCCGAGACGAAGTCGAGTCACTTTAATTGGTACTGCCGATTGGATGGGTAACATTGCCATTTCTGGTAGGTTGGTTTTATATCGCGTAGTTTTGAATTGCATTGAGTCCACTCCGATTGCCACAAGGTTGTCATTGTGCGCTGGATGTAGCTCTTCACGTCGGCACTGACTAGCTTTTTTAAGACTAAATTTGAGTTGTCGTAGGTTGCTTTGCGTGCGCAACTGTCTGCTTTTTCATTACCTAAGATGCCTATATGTGATGGAAGCCAAAAAAGAATCACTTCTCTGCCATTTTGATAGCCAATGAAGAGTTGTTTTCTTATGTCTTGAGCTGTCCGGTGCTTGCTATATAACTGCTTCAGTAAAAATATTGAGCTAAGCGAATCGGTGAATATTATAAAGTTTTTTTCTTTGTTTGGCTGAGGTGGTTGGTGTATTTTGTTGCTTCATATATACCATACAACTCGGCAGATAAAATGCTGGTGTCTTCATGTAGTCTGAAAGAAAACTCTTGGTCCCGTGTGATCATCGCAGCTCCCGTTCCGGTTGATGTTTTTGAGGCGTCTGTATAGATGTGATGGTAATCTTGGTAGTTTTCAAGTAATTCATAAAGTTTAGCCTTGATAATATGTGGACTGGTATTGAGCTTGTTGTATCTTGTTAAAGTTGTGACGGTTCTTATTGGTGGTTTTAGCCAAGGTTCTGTATCATAAGAGATTGGGAGTATCTCTGGAGATTTTATTCCTAGATAGCTCCGATATGATGCCAATCTTGCGTAGAGAGTTTAGTTATTCTGGGTCTATTGATGAAGTGATCCATTGGGCTTTTCTTGTCAGTGTAAAGGCGTGCTGGGTTGGAATAGTTGTTTGAGACTGAGGTGGAGTAATTTAGACTTAGTAACATTCTTCTGGAGGCTAAGCTACTTTCTCCTAATTCCCATTGTAGGCTGTTGATGGGTGTTGTTCTGTAAGCTCCAAGGATGATCCGGAAAGCGGAGTTCTGAATAGTTTCCAATGGTTTCAGTGTGGAATCACTCGCGGAGTTGTATGCTATGCAGCCATAGTCGATTCGGGATCTTATGAGGTTCTTATACATAAGTAGTAGAGTTGGGCCGTCTGCTCCCCAGTTTTTATTCGATGCTACTTTCAGAATATTTAGCCTCTTCTGGCAGTCGAGGGTAAGCTTATTTATGTGTTCTCTCCAGTTTAATTTCTTGTCCATGTGTACCCCGAGAAATTTGGTAGAGGTAGACATCGTAGTTGGTGACCTTGAATTGTTAATTCTGGTGTGAAGTTTAAATCATGTTTGGAAAATACCATAGAATGAGTTTTTGAGCTGGAGAACGTGAAACCGGTTTGATTGGTCCAAGTTTCGAGTTGATTAAGGAAAGTTTGAAGGAAGTTCTGCATGTTCTTGAGATTTCTTCCTTTGATGAATACAACTAAGTCGTCTACGTATAGAAGAGCTTTGAGGGGAGGTCTCATGTTCCTCAGGATGTCGTTGACCGCTATTAGAAACAGTGTGGTACTGATTACTGATCCCTGAGTGGTACCGTTTTCCTGGTTTTTGCTGCTAGATGTCGCTCCGTTCACTTTCACGGTAAATGTTCTGTTATTAAGGAAATTTTTTATGAATGCGAGACAGTTGCCTTGAATATTCCAAGAATGCAGTGTTTTCAGAATTCTGTGTCGCCAAGCTCTGTCAAAGGCTCTGGTGATGTCGAAAAAGATGGCTATGCATATAAGTTTCTGAGAAAAGGCCTCATGTATAAAGCTCTCTATTTCAATTATGTTGTCTATTGTGGATCTATGCTGTCGGAAGCCGCTTTGTTCAGGGAATCAGTAGTTGATTTTTCTCAAGTGTCCATGTGAGCCTTTTGTTGACAATTTTTTCAAGTAGTTTGCACATTGTGCAAGTTAGAGATATGGGTCGGTAAGACTCTGTTTCTTTTCTTTGGTTTATTTGATTTCAGGACTGGAATTATTATTGCTTTACGCCATTCATCCGGGAATACATGTTCTGACCAAATCTTCTGAATAAACTAAGTGTGTCGGATTCTAACATAGAGTATCATAAACTGGATCGGACCTCGGAGGGGGCAATGAATTCGCGCGAAAATCGAGTGAGTGGTCACTAGAGATCCGGAATCTCCTGTAGATTTTTATTCGAGCACTTGGAAGGCGCAAAGAATCTTCCACCGCCGATATCGAGCGAAATATCGATGCCAGATTTCCAAAATTGGAGCTCGCTTCGGCCATCATCGGAATCGTATCAGAAACTGTGAAATTTTTCCGCGATTCACCGTGAAAATTTCCGAATTTGGAATGAAGAATTCGCGGCCTTATCTCGCTACTTGGATATGAAGATTGGTACCCAGAGATGGCAAATTTCACGTAGATTCGTTTTTTCCCAAACGCGGAGCGATTTATATCGTTTTCGACCGGCACGAAGGGAAATCCTAGGTGCGGTTTTTGACGTTTCGGAGAAGTCATGAGCCTTAAAATTGTCGTTTTATATGCATAATTTTCGTATTGGTTCCGGGGGGCTCCGTGGCCCGTACAGGTACTACATTATGGGAAATGTCTTTTACCCGAAAAAGCGACCAATCTCGGCCCGCGAGTCTGCCCCGTTCGTTCGTGAGATCTTCCCCTTGGGGACACTTTCGGGCGCTTTAAGAGCGCCCGGGGGGGGGGTCTCGAGGTCACTTCTCCTAGAGGAGGATACGCCTTTATGTTTTTTTCTAAGATTGCCTCCCGAACGTCCCTGCGGGCCGCGGTCCTCCCGGGACCCACTAGTCATAATTTTTCTGGTTCACGATCTTATTACTTTATTATATAGAATATTCCATATCAAAGAAACTCCGAAATATCGCAAGCAATACTCGAAAAAATGCTGATAAAAATTGCTGTCATGATTATGCAATACATGTGGAACAATCTGAATATGAACCGATGATATTTTATTATAATAATGTTCCGTACGTAGAAAATATTGCCGAATTAAAATAGAGCATGAAAAAATACTGATGAAGAAAGCAGTTGGGACTAAGTATTATTCATGGAACATCCTGTATATGAATCTATAACATTTTATTGAAATTATGTACCTTAAGCAGAAAACTTCAAGAAATTGCAGAAAATTCTCGAAAATATGCTGATAGAAGTGGCTGCTATGATTTTGCAACACGTATGTCTCACCGATTATATAAACCGATACCATTCCATTGAAATAAAGACTTATCAATATTTTGTGATTCATGTAACTCAAGAACCACTGAACTGTTTATGAAGATTTTTCTACATGTGGACTTGATGAATCACAGAAAAGATTCATTTGAAGGTTGGAACTCGAATTCTGAAATGGTTTCTGAGATACCGTGGGGTGACCTAATAAGGAGGGGTCGGGGGATGTTTACCGTGGTGACCAAAAATGTTTCAATTTGAATTTTCTTCATGTTTTTGTCAATTTTTTTTACTTGAAATCACTGCATCTACCGTTTTGACTGGATTCAGTTATCTCGAAAACCGCTGAACCGATATCGAGGATGTTCATTTCTGTGTTCCTCATTGCAAAAACCACTCCGAACAATCTTGAAACAAAATTCTCAACGGGATAGGTCAAATTTTCGATTTGGTCTTTCGAGTCAGATTTTCACATCAGAAATTGTATTTGACCATGCTGATCGAATGAGCCTCTGGAAAATTTTCCACAGCTTCAATGATTATTAAGTTACTCCCTATTTTATGAGAATAGACTCATTAAAATTTTGTGGCTCTTATAACTCAACCGATTTGAAGAAATTTTTCACCTGTATACTTGAATTATAGGAAGGGATTATTTGGTAGTAAGATCTCGAAATCTGAAATGGTTTCTGAGATACTTAAGATCGATTTGATTCACTCAGAAACCACTGAACCGATTTCAAAAAAATTAAATTAATTTTTCTCAATTCTAGCAAAAACCGGAAAATCTGTCAAAAGATCCCTCAACTTCAAAATCATTTCCGAGATACAGAGGGGGTGACTCTGTGAGGAGGGGTGGGGGTGGCATCCATGGTAACTAAAAAGTCTTGTGTTTCAATCATAAACACAAATATATATGTGTCGCGGTCCTCCTAGCCGAATAAAAATGTGCCCACTACCCCAATTGATGTGATAGATTTTGTGGCTCGCATAACTCAATAACCACTCAACCGATTCGAAAATTTTTTTTTTTAATGGACTTGATAAATCACAGGAGGAATTCATTTGGAGTTCAGAACTTGAAATCTGTGATGGTTTCTGAGATACCATGGGGTGACCTCATAAGGAGGAGTGGGGGGTGGTAACCATGGTAACTAAAAAGTCTTATATTTCAATTATAAACACAAATATATATGTGTCGCGGTCCTCCTAGCTGAATAAAAATGTGCCCACTACCCCAATTGATGGGATAGATTTTGTGGCTCGCATAACTCAATAACCACTGAACCGATTCGAAAATTTTTTTTTTAAATGGACTTGATAAATCACAGGAGAAGTTCGTTTGGAAATGAGAACTTGAAATCTGAAATCGTTTTTGAGATACCATTTGGTGACCTCATAAGGAGGGGTGGGGGTGGTAACTATGGTAACTAAAAAGTCTTATATTTCAATTATAAACACAAATATAAATAGGTCGCGGTCTTTCAAGCCTAATAAAGTTGTGCTCACATCCCCGATTAATGGGATAGATTTTGTGGCTCGCATAACTCAGGAACCACTGAACCGATTTGAAA
>JARTUT010002251.1:0-10000 GCA_030674115.1 Micraspis discolor | reverse complement strand
ATAAGGCGCCCTCGACGATGCGAAGAAGACGATCCGTACAGGCCTCTCGTTTGCACTTCCGAGAACGTACGGGGATGCGCGCTTATTATGGCAAGCTTCGGCTTCAACACGAACCGGCGTACGTAGCGATCGGACGTCGTTCGAAGAGAATCTCTCGGACACGACGATCGCGTACAACCAGTAAGGGGCTGATATGCTGCCGTACCGCGACGCACCACTGTATCAGTGCCATAGCAATTCAAGACGGCGCGGGAACAACAAGACAATCGCAGAGCGTACGCCACAGGGGGCGTCGCGTCAAGCGACGTCTCGGAGTCTCGCGTCAAACCGTCCAACTCGCCCGTAGTCGACCACGGCCTCCGGCATATGCCGACGTTAGACGTGATCATACAACAATAGATCGACCGTACGCCTACAACGAAAGACACGTTAGCTGCGTTACGAGAACGCGCTCCACGTATCAGTGGTGGCGTGAATCGATTATGTCGTCGATCCGTCCCTATCGTCGACGCCTGGGCGTACGTGGCGCTCGGGCAGTCTTTTAAATGGAACCGACCCTCAGTCAGGAGTGGTCCGAGGACAAAGTCCGAGGACCGCCATGTGCGTTCGAAATGTCGATGTTCATGTGTCCTGCAGTTCGCATGATGACGCGCAATTGGCAGCGTTCTTCATCGACCCACGAGCCAAGTGATCCACCGTTCAGGGTAATCTTATAAGTTCGACCTCTTCGGTTTGAACGTCCGTCTGCACTGCCTTCTTGTGCGTGACTGGCGACGTTCCTAGAGATCAGACGTACACGAAACATACGATGAGCCTTATCCCTGTGCTCAAGCGTTGTTCCAACAATCCGCAGCCGCGGCGGCACTCACGATCGGAGATCGTCGATATCTGGCACTCTTAATCGTCCCGAATATTATCCATTCATTAGTTCATTCATTCAATTCATTTATGCGGTTATCCCATTCGCATATTATTTTGCAACAGTTATAATATTCATGCCAGACTTTATATATATATATATATATTTTATTTATTTCAATATTCGGGCGGCCCTATTTGAGGCCGATCATTCATTAAACATGATTCGGGAGAAGAGAGTAGCCGGAGCCGACGAAGCGATCGCAGCGCTCGCACGCTCGCGTCTTTGTGGTCACGCGAACTTGGGAACGACTGCAACTCGTAAATTCATGCCATCTTATCAGTTGCGGTTATCGTGGGACATTCGAGACCGAAGTCTGCAACAATCCCCGCTTATAGTGCTCATATTCGCGACGCTAATGTAACGGGGCGTCGCGACAGTCGACGTCTCTCAGTCCGTTGAGGAATGGTCGGACCTTCCGTCTCCGCTCAGCATAAGAGCGAGCTAGACGGAACGGAGCGATCGTTTCGGGCGAAATCTTTAAAGCCTTCGGAACGGTTTTCCGTTCCGCGGACACCTACTAGACATGCGTATAACTAGCGGTTCCCGTTGACGGTGCCTCGAATACGGGACACGGGCTACATTGCGCCGTAAAGAGGAGACCGATCCGAACAGCCGCCTCACACCGACATGTCTCCGTGCCGCGGACCCTCTCGGATCCGTTGACGGTGCCTTATGTCGGGGGGGCCGTTCGGTCGTCATCAGCATAGTTACGGGCCACGTCCGCCAATGTCGCCGAAATTCTTCGCCGTGCCGCGAGAACACGTATACGTTCGATGCGTATTACCGGCGGTCCTTGTTGACGGTACCTCGAATTCGAGACACGGGCTACATCGCGCCGTAAAGAGAGACCGATCCGAACAGCCGCCTTACACCGACATGTCTCCGTGCCGCGGACCCTCTCGGATCCGTTGACGGTGCCTTATGTCGGGGGGGCCGTTCGGTCGTCATCAGCGTAGTTACGGGCGACGTCCACCAATGTCGTCGAAATTCTTCTCCGTGCCGCGAGGACACGTATACGATCGATGCGTATAACTAGCGGTTCCGTTGACGGTGCCTCGAAAACTAGACACGGGCTACATCGCGCCGTAAAGAGGAGACCGATCCGAACAGCCGCCTTACACCGACATGTCTCCGTGCCGCGGACCCTCTCGGATCCGTTGACGGTGCCTTATGTCGGGGGGGCCGTTCGGTCGTCATCAGCGTAGTTACGGGCGACGTCCACCAATGTCGTCGTTATTCTTCGCCGTGCCGCGAGAACACGTATACGATCGATGCGTATAGCCGGCGGTCCCGTTGACGGTACCTCGAATTCGAGACACGGGCTACATCGCGCCGTAAAGAGGAGACCGATCCGAACAGCCGCCTTACACCGACATGTCTCCGTGCCGCGGACCCTCTCGGATCCGTTGACGGTGCCTTATGTCGGGGGGGCCGTTCGGTCGTCATCAGCGTAGTTACGGGCGACGTCCACCAATGTCGTCGAAATTCTTCACCGTGCCGCGGGGACACGTATACGATCCATATCGTCATAGGGTCGCCAGGTACCCGGTTTGATCGGCATCCCGATCCGATACCAGACCTCTTATCGTTCTACTCGCCTCCCGTGGCCGGCAAGATCCATTTTAGCGACAACGCAGACGGTTCGATCAGCTATCGGCAGATACTGCTCCATTATGGAGTCTCTCTCTCCGATGGACGAACGCGTCCCGTTCATCAGATAAACGGAAGCTGCCCGGTCCGGAAAAGGCGAGGTTCTTTAACGTCGATCGGACAACAACGATGCATCTGAATTAATCTCACGGCGCCGCTCCCGCATACAGCTAAGGAAGGCATCCGATCGAAAGACGTCAACGAAGAGTCAATTGATGATCGACGATGGAAATTTCGGAATTCAACTGAATATAATGTATGTGTTGAACGTAATAAATTACGAAACACTTATTATATCGTTAATGATCCTTCCGCAGGTTCACCTACGGAAACCTTGTTACGACTTTTACTTCCTCTAAACGATCAAGTTTGGTCATCTTCCCAGCAACAGCGGTGACGCCGAAACGCCACCGCGTACCGGTCCGAAGACCTCACTAAATCGTTCAATCGGTAGTAGCGACGGGCGGTGTGTACAAAGGGCAGGGACGTAATCAACGCGAGCTTATGACTCGCGCTTACTGAAATTCCTCGTTCATGGGAACAATTGCAAGCCCCAATCCCTAGCACGAAGGAGGTTCAGCGGGTTACCCGGGCCTCTCGGCCAGGGAAGACACGCTGATTCCTTCAGTGTAGCGCGCGTGCGGCCCAGAACATCTAAGGGCATCACAGACCTGTTATTGCTCAATCTCGTGCGGCTAGAAGCCGCCTGTCCCTCTAAGAAGAATATAATGTACGCAGACGGTAAAAACCCGCCGACCGAAATCAGGGGCCTTTGAGGATGTCTAATACGCCTGGTTAGCAGGCTAGAGTCTCGTTCGTTATCGGAATTAACCAGACAAATCGCTCCACCAACTAAGAACGGCCATGCACCACCACCCACCGAATCAAGAAAGAGCTCTCAATCTGTCAATCCTTCCGGTGTCCGGGCCTGGTGAGGTTTCCGTGTTGAGTCAAATTAAGCCGCAGGCTCCACTCCTGGTGGTGCCCTTCCGTCAATTCCTTTAAGTTTCAGCTTTGCAACCATACTTCCCCCGGAACCCAAAAGCTTTGGTTTCCCGGAAGCTGCCCGCCGAGTCATCGGAGGAACGTCGGCGGATCGCTAGCTGGCATAGTTTATGGTTAGAACTAGGGCGGTATCTGATCGCCTTCGAACCTCTAACTTTCGTTCTTGATCAATGAAAACGTTTTTGGCAAATGCTTTCGCTTCTGTCCGTCTTGCGACGATCCAAAATTTCACCTCTAACGTCGCAATACGAATGCCCCCATCCGTTCCTGTTAATCATTACCTCGAAGATCCGAAAACCAACAAAATGGATTCGAGGTCCTGTTTCATTATTCCATGCATAAAATATTCTGGCAAAATTTCAGCCTGCTTTAAGCACCTTAGTTTGTTCAAAGTAAAAGTGCCGGCCCACCTCGACACTCAATGAAGAGCACCTAGGCGGGTACAGATGGGTCGCCCTTGCGAACGACCCGCCGGCAGGACGTCCCGCGACACGCCAGTTGACACCGCAAGCGATGAACCGGACGGCGCGGGACACAAGTTCGACTACGAGCTTTTTAACCGCAACAACTTTAATATACGCTATTGGAGCTGGAATTACCGCGGCTGCTGGCACCAGACTTGCCCTCAATTGATCCTCGTTAAAGGGTTTAGAGTGTTCTCATTCCGATTACGGGGCCTCGGATGAGTCCCGTATCGTTATTTTCGTCACTACCTCCCCGAGCTGGGAGTGGGTAATTTGCGCGCCTGCTGCCTTCCTTGGATGTGGTAGCCGTTTCTCAGGCTCCTCTCCGGAATCGAACCCTGATTCCCCGTTACCCGTAACAACCATGGTAGGCGCAGAACCTACCATCGACAGTTGATAAGGCAGACATTTGAAAGATGCGTCACCGGTACGAGACCGTGCGATCAGCATAAAGTTATTCAGATTCACCAAATTGAAAGACGAAGAGCTTGCGCTCGACACCTATTGGTTTTGATCTAATAAAGCGCTCCTTCCGTTCCCGGTCGGAGCTCTATTTGCATGTATTAGCTCTAGAATTACCACAGTTATCCAAGTAAATGTGAGTACGATCTAAGGAACCATAACTGATTTAATGAGCCTTTCGCGGTTTCACCTTAATTTGGTTTGTACTGAGACATGCATGGCTTAATCTTTGAGACAAGCATATGACTACTGGCAGGATCAACCAGGGAACTGCGTTCCGAGACACGAGAACGGACGGTGGGTTCCGCGACAGCTACGAAAGCAGATCGTTAACCCTCGACGTCCAGTTCAGGCGTGCGTATGCGGCGCCGACACAAAGCCGTAAGACATCGGTCAGCGCCCCACTTCGAATACGACAGTTCAGGTGCTACGGATGATCTGTTGTCGCGCTAGGAGCCCTCCGAACGTCACATTCGAACTAACAAATCGTGACCGCTTCTAGAGCTCGGACGTCAGATCGAACCTTATAGCACCATCTTCAATTCAATTCAATAAATTTTCGCAACGCCCATCTGCCTTTAAATTGCGTAACGTACGATAGATCAACGCATTGCCACTCCAATCTTCATATATGAATATATCATATCGATGATCGTTTTATTAAAATACACTTTCGTGAATTTTCGATCATCGCTCTAGCTTTAATTATTAATGTGACAACACCAAAACTTGAAAAAGTCACGGTTGCTGAGCACAATTCATTATTATCATGCGAAGTGGAGAGGTGCGGAGATAAACGCCGCACGCGGCAGACAGTCGAAGCTACGAGATCCGTAATAGATCCCTGCCGAGGCGCGAGCGAAACTAATCGATATGATCGACAGATCGACGCCCTCGTCATTTGATTATTATTCCAATCACATTCTCGACCCTTCGTTATACATGATGATATATAACGACACGGTGTATTCGAGAAATCTCACATTTCTAATCACGCTTGGTAAGAAGCGAGCGGTCGCATGGTTTAACGTGGAATCAATACCTAGAGGTAGGCCACGATGAGTTTAAGGTTGACCGCATATGACCATTCGAATACAGAGAATCGAAGAGGGCCGCGGTCTCGCTGTACGGGGAGCTCCAGACGCTAAGGGCGAGTACTGCCAAATACGATGATCGATCCCACCAAGCTACAGATAGCAACGAATAAAACTTCATCTAGATCTAGCATTAAACCATCACATCACGATCGAACGACTTTGGTCCGTGTTTCATTATTTATCACAGTGTATATTTCATTTATCTGTGTTTCATTTTGCCTGTGTTTCATTATAACCCATTCATTCCATTCATTTATTTATTTATTCATGCACCTTTATCATATTTCATTGAGCCAAATTATATAATTTCAATACATGTTTTTCATTTATGCCAGTATATCACATGTATTTCTTTTAAGTCGTCAATCGGAGAGAGCGGGTTGCTAGATCAACATTGATGCGCATTCAGAAGCATATCGGCGGCGGTTCGATTTCTCATATATAAAGACAATATCTTCCGCATAGAATCTGTCATCGCCGGGGCAGTGTGACTTTTCCGGTCTACCTCGATCCAACTGATAATCCATCAAAGAACTCTCATGTTGGAACCCAAATAACTATGGACGGTTATGACCTCTCTGTCTTCTCACCCCTTATATATGTCTGGAGACCCCCAGATGACCCTCCAGACAGCCCCAACGGAAAATTCTGAGTTATATTGCGTTAAGAAAAATAATATTTACGGACTCTGAATGCATGTCGATTTCATCCACATACATTCGTACGTCTTTCTTACGATCATACATCATCTTACGGAAAGATTAATACGGAATCTCGGACTTTCGTACCATCCGACTCGGTCGTGTAAAAAAAACTTTACCAACAGACCGATACGACGTCAGTGCTTTCGAGATTTCCTTTTCGACCGAAACGGCGACCTACGATCCCATTGCCATCAGATCGGACGCCTCTCGGTGTTTCAAGATCGCTTTGCGTTTACACCTATCCCGACCACCATGCCCCTATATATGTCTGGTAAGCCCCAGATGACCCTCAGACGGCCCGAACGGACTATTCGGTGTTGTATTGCGTATAGCGAAATCGATTTTTACGGACTGAGAATGCATTCGGATCTTACCTAACGCAATATAACAGACGTTCGTTCGTCTTTCTTACGTTCATACATCGTACGGAATCGATTAATAAGGAATCTCGGACTTTCGTATCACCCGACTCGGTCGTATAGAAAAACTTTTACTATCGGACCGATACTACGTCGGTGCTTTCGAGACTTCTTTTTCGACCGGAACAGCGACCTACGATCCCTATTGCCATCAGATCGGACGCCTCTCGGTGTTTCAAGATCGCTTTGCGTTGACACCTCTCTCGACCACCTCGCCCCTATATATGTCTAGATACCCCCAGATGACCCTCCAGACGGCCCGAACGGACTATTCGGTGTTATATTGCGTTTAGCGAGATCGATTTTACGGACTGAGAATGCATTCGGATCTTACCTAACGCAATATAACAGACGTTCGTTCGTCTTTCTTACGTTCATACATCGTACGGAATCGATTAATAAGGAATCTCGGACTTTCGTATCACCCGTCTCGGTCGTATAGAAAAACTTTTACTATCGGACCGATACTACGTCAGTGCTTTCGAGATTTCTTTTCGACCGGAACAGCGACCTACGATCCTATTGCCATCAGATCGGACGCCTCTCGGTGTTTCAAGATCGCTTTGCGTTGACACCTCTCTCGACCACCTCGCCCTATATATGTCTAGATACCCACAGATGACCCTCCAGACGGCCCGAACGGACTATTCGGTGTTATATTGCGTTTAGCGAAATCGATTTTACGGACTGAGAACGCATTCGGATCTTACCTAACGCAATATAACAGACGTTCGTTCGTCTTTCTTACGTTCATACATCGAACGGAATCGATTAATAAGGAATCTCGGACTTTCGTATCACCCGTCTCGGTCGTATAGAAAAACTTTTACTATCGGACCGATACTACGTCGGTGCTTTCGAGATTTCTTTTTCGACCAGAACAGCGACCTACGATCCTATTGCCATCAGATCGGACGCCTCTCGGTGTTTCAAGATCGCTTTGCGTTGACACCTCTCCCGACCACCTCGCCCCTATATATGTCTAGATACACCCAGATGACCCTCCAGACGGCCCGAACGGACTATTCGGTGTTATATTGCGTTTAGCATATTCGTGCCGGATCGGTCATGGACCGCGTTATATTGCGTTGAGAAAATTTTTTCGAAGACTCCGAAAGCGTATCGACTTCATCAAACGCGATGTATGATAGGTGTTCGCGTAGTTTTACGGACTTACATCTTCCCGTTCGGTGAACCGATCCGGTACGAACATCGTAGTTCGTACCGGGTTATATTGCGTTTAGCGAAAATAATTTTACGGACTGAGGATGCATTCGGATCTTATATAACGCAATATAACAGACGTTCGTTCGTCGTTCTTACGTTCATGTATCGATCGGAAACTAATAATACGGAATCTCGGACTTTCGTACCACCCGACTCGGTCGTATAGAATAACTTCTACTATGGGACCGATACGACGTCGGTGCTTTCGAGATTTCTATTTCGACCGAAACAGCGACCTACGATCCCATTGCCATCGGATCGGACGCCTCTCGGTGTTTCAAGATCGCTTTGCGTTTACACCTCTCTCGACCACCATGCCCCTATATATGTCTAGATACACCAGATGACCCTCCAGACGGCCCGAACGGACTGTTCGGTGTTATATTGCGTTTAGCATATTCGTGCCGGATCGGTCATGGACCGCGTTATATTGCGTTGAGAAAAATTTTTTCAAAGACTCCGAAAGCGTATCGACTTCATCAAACGCGATGTATGATAGGTGTTCGCGTCGTTTTTACGGACTTACATCTTCCCGTTCGGTGAACCGATCCGGTACGAACATCGTAGTTCGTACCGGGTTATATTGCGTTTAGCGAAAATAATTTTACGGACTGAGGATGCATTCGGATCTTATATAACGCAATATAACAGACGTTCGTTCGTCGTTCTTACGTTAATGTATCGATCGGAAACTAATAATACGGAATCTCGGACTTTCGTACCACCCGACTCAGTCGTATAGAATAACTTCTACTATGGGACCGATACGACGTCGGTGCTTTCGAGATTTCTATTTCGACCGAAACAGCGACCTACGATCCCATTGCCATCGGATCGGACGCCTCTCGGTGTTTCAAGATCGCTTTGCGTTTACACCTCTCTCGACCACCATGCCCCTATATATGTCTAGATACACCCAGATGACCCTCCAGACGGCCCGAACGGACTGTTCGGTGTTATATTGCGTTTAGCATATTCGTGCCGGATCGGTCATGGACCGCGTTATATTGCGTTGAGAAAAATTTTTTCAAAGACTCCGAAAGCGTATCGACTTCATCAAACGCGATGTATGATAGGTGTTCGCGTAGTTTTACGGACTTACATCTTCCCGTTCGGTGAACCGATCCGGTACGAACATCGTAGTTCGTACCGGGTTATATTGCGTTGAGAAAAATTATTTTCAAAGACCCGAAGGCGTATCGACTTCGTCAAACGCGATGTATGATAGGTGTTCGCGTCGTTTTTACGGACTTACATCTTCCCGTTCGGTGATCCGGTACGAACATCGTAGTTCGTACCGGACGTGGTTATATTGCGTTGAGAAAAATTATTTTCAAAGACCCCGAAGGCGTATCGACTTCGTCAAACGCGATGTATGATAGGTGTTCCGTCCTTTTTACGGACTTACATCTTCCCGTTCGGTGAACCGATCCGGTACGAACATCGTAGTTCGTACCGGGTCGGTTCAGGACGTGGTTATATTGCGTTGAGAAAAATCATTTTCAAAGACTCCGAAGGCGTATCGACCTCATCGAACGCGATGTTAGATAGGTGTTCGCGTCGTTTTTACGGACTTATATCTTCTCGTTCGGTGAACCGATCCGGTACGAACAACACGTGAACCGATCCGGTACGAACAACGCGTGAACCGATCCGGTACGAACAACGCGTGAACCGATCCGGTACGAACAACGCGGGAACCGATCCGGTACGAACAACGCGGGAACCGATCCGGTACGAACCTCGCGGTGAACCGATCCGGTACGAACATCGTAGTTCGTACGGGATCGGTTCAGGTTCAGGATTATATTGCGTTTAGAGGTTCGAGACCGGTCCGTTGGCGGCGCTAGCGCCACCTAGCGGCAGCATGCGGTACTAAAATGCACGTACAGATTCGACGGTGGCGCCATCTTGTGGCGCTCCGTCGAACTACGATTTACAGGAACCTGTAATTTCGTTAGACGAATTCGCACTTAGGAATTTCAAGGTCACGCTATGGAACTTCAAGGTCACGCTTAGGAATTTCAAGGTCACGCGGTGGTTATAAAAA
>JARTUT010000946.1:0-106234 GCA_030674115.1 Micraspis discolor | reverse complement strand
GCACGATCCGGCTGGCCATTTAACAGGTGAAATTCCTGAAATTAGGCAAATGTGGTTTCCAATAAATTGATGGTCTCATTGGCTGTGTGACAAGTGACATCGTTTGTTGAAACCATATGTCAGTGATATCCATGTCATCAATAATAGGCCGAAATTGAGTTCTTAACATCTCGCGATAGAGTGATCCATGGACCCTTACCACATTTCCAACCCAATCTTCGAAAAAAACGGCTCGACCACGCCTCCAAACTACATAGTGCACCCACCATACAGTGACACGTTGAGCTTGCAAAGGCTCTAGGATTTTCAGAAGTCCAAATGCGACAATTTTGCTTGTTGACGTACCCTGATAAGTGAAAGTGGGCTTCGTCTGAAAAATGATTTTTTCAGAAAACCAGCGGGTGTTTCCAGAATGAATTGAGCAGAATCTACGGCGATGTGAATGGTCGGTCGGCTTCAATTCCTTCACTAGTTGAATCATGTAAACTTCAAAAGCCAAATCCTTATGCAAAATTTGCCATGTGGTGATTTGGGATTACACCAGTTGTTGAGAATGAGAACGTCGAGAAATTGACTAATTTGGATCTTCTTCAACACTGTGGCTCACGGCACATGTTTCATGCAGTCTTTCCCAAGATTGATCATCTAACTGATTACCTCAAAAGACTGTTTTCTGGTATTCCAAATCTGAAGATAACTCAAAATCCATCAAATCAACAAGAAACAATTTCTTTCAATTGAAAGATAAATTACCTAAATCAATGACCACAAATTTAGTCTACAAAATAAACTGCCAAAACTGCGACCTCTGTTATATAGAACAAACATCCAGAAATTTAAAAGGACGTCTCACTTTACACAAGAGTGACTGCAAATTAAGAAAACCAAGATGTACACTTTCGCAACATGTAATAATAACTGATCACAAAATCAACTGGAACATCGATAATGTAGCTATCTTAGACAAATGCGACAAAGAAAATCAAGAACAATTCTAGAAATGATACGAATTTCTCAAGACCCAAAACAATGAACAGTATATCAGACATCAACAACCTGGGCAATATCTATTCCTACTTAATTAGAACAGATCTTGACGTATTGAACTTAGCATTCTTTAAAAATTCCGAGATAACTGAGTCATAATCACTCGACATAGTTAAATTTAAATTCAAAAAATTCAGAATTCCTCGCAAAAATACTATACAAATCTATGATTTATACATTATTATGATGAATGTTATAAGAGGAACATTTTTGTTCCGCAAGAGCAGAAGATTCTGTGACCGCAGCTCTATGGTGGGGTCCTGAGGAGGAGGGCTTCACTTCTGTTCGGTTTTCTTTTCCGACCACCGACCAGTCAGTCACTGAGAGAGAAAGACGAAAGATGTCTGTCAAGAAGCTGAAATAAAGAATTCGGTTTTTACTTTGTTAATGATATTGAATATACAGTTAAACCAGTGAACTCTTTTACTAATACCATCACATATAACCCAATAAATGTCATAATTATGACTATGTCAATTTAATTTTCAAAACTTGCAAAAGAAAGAAATCCTCTCCTCATCACATTATAAAGTTTATTGGATGTCAGTTAAAGTTAAGCTCTCAATTCAAAAAAATACCAACATCGTGTAAGTTATTTATTCCATTTTGCAGTCATGTCTTTGTAAAAACCATAACTTCAATTTATATAACTTATAAATTCTTTACGTTTGTACTTTTTCTAGATGTTCTGAAGAAGCAGTTGAAATACTGCGATAGCTAAACATTTGCAATAATTGGTATAATTATTGAAAGGCCAACAATCTCTGTTTACCAATTATACATCAATTCTTCATAAACATTAGTCAGAGATGAACTCCACACAAGTTATATACTAATATATTGGTTTATAGTTCTTGACCGTTTTGTAAATAGTTGAATATATTCTTAAGAATAGCGGTCAATTATATTTGATTTAAACACTGTTGTCTCTTAAACCAAGCTTTCTGATATTTATTGTTTCCTTCTTCAGGGCTAAAAAGTATCTAAATTGCATAAATGGAAAAGATATTGAACGGAAACTTACTCAAAGAATAAGTGTAGAAAAGAAATAATTTTCTTAATTTTGAGTAGTTAGGTGTGTAAGATATTTGATTGAAAGAAACTTTGGTTTGTCATAATGGAAATCTTGATTTGAAAAAAGTTTTGTTCTGTAATCTTTTGACGTAGAAAATAATTGATTTTGAGAAAATATAAATCGATGAGGCTTATTGTCTAATACAATATTTTATTGATGATTTATTGGAAATAATTCAATGAAAATATGGAGAAATGGGTCTAAAGTTTAATTTTTTGTAAATTCGATTGATGTTTTATCGTTGATAAAATTTGGGAATAAATTACACTGAGGTTTTCAATATCTTTTCTTTATAAAAGAAGGATAATGGGTGAAACCGCAGGAGTGCAGAAAATATGAGAATTGGATGAAAGGTAACTAGAGTTGAAGCTACAAATTGGATGCTCGCTCCTGTTGTGGTCACCTGTTGTCGTTTCTTTCCATATTTATTCTTTTCCATCCCTATCCTGGTTTCTTGGTTGCCTTGCCCTGAAGAGGCCAATAAGCAGAAACACGTGTCGGCAAGTACCTTTCATCCAATTCTCATATTTTCTGCACTCCTGCGGTTTCACCCATTATCCTTCTTTTATATCTAATTTCACCGCATTATATTATTTTCTGTAATCTTTTCTTTAGTTGATTGAATTATTTTCGAGAAAAAATTCAACCATCTCTAAAAATTTTTTTTTCATTGTTTTTCTTTTTATTTAGTATTTTGTTGTTATTGAAATTAATATAATGAGAAGATGTTGAATAATGTTCTGAAAGAGCACATGAGTTCTTGTTTAGTCTACAGTCACTTTTGTGACGGTAAATTCTTTCTTGTAAGACAGTTGAAGTTTGACCAATATAATTTAGATTATAATTTGAGCAACTTATTTTATAGATTACATCTGATTTTTTGGTTTTATCTTTTAGTTACGAAAAATATTATTAATACTCATAAAATCTTTTTAATTTTTGTGAAATTTCAGGAAAAAAGGTAAGGAGAAATAAAATAATGGTTTTCGATTTTGTGTGGTGATAGAACTTCTGATGGAATTTGTTTGTTGTTCTTCTATTAGATTTGAGTTGAAAGTTGATGTTATATTGATGGAGTACTTGTTGATGAATTTGAATGGATACGAATTCATCAATAAAATATCTTTGAGTTTTTAAAAATTTTTTTGTATATATTCTGTGTGAAAATTTTGAATTCTTTTCCGTAAAGCTAAAATAAGGTTGATTTTCACTTAATATTTAAGAATTAAAAAAATGGAAATTGATGTATCTATCAGAAAATGTGGGTTTTGTGTATCAATCAACTTTTATTTTATTGTCTTCACTTCTGATTAGTTCAGTGTCTAAAAAGGGAATACTATTTTCTTTTTTCTAAAATTATCAAAATATTATCTAGCATATTATAAGCAGTTATAATGTCATCTACATATTTTTTTAAGAATGGAAGATGAAAATTAATTTGGTCTGTAATCGAATCTAAGAGATCGTCCATAACGTATTGTGGAAGAATTGGAGATAAATTTGCTCTCATTGGAGTGCCTAAAATTTGTTTGTAATATTTTTCTTCAAATTGGAAATATGTTGAATCGAAAATAAATGTGAGTATTTCTAAAAATTTCAATTTTGATAAAATCGTATTTTGTGAGATCTGTGACCAATGTTTAGAAATGCTATTTTTAATTAAATTGATTGGAATATTGCTGAAAAGTTGTTGAAGCCACAAATTGGATGCTCGCTCCTGTTGTGGTCACCTGTTGTCGTTTCTTCCATATTCATTCTTTCCATCCCTATCCTGGTTTCTTGGGTGCCTTACCCTGAAGAAGCCAATAAGCAGAAACACGTGTTGGCAAGTACCTTCCATCCATTTCCCATATTTTCTGCACTTCTGCGGTTTCACACATTATCCTTCTCTTATATATAATTTTACCACAATATATCCTCTTATTTTATTGTTCTCCACCATTTCGGGTAAGGCTATTGAGGACGCCGGGTCTACGCAGACAAAGGCGTTTCTCAGTTGCTCGTCAGGAAACTACGTACAATGCGTGTGGTCCATAGGATCACCTCCTTCTGTGCATCATCAATCACATGTTCTTCGAGGCCGAGTTTTTAGTGTTCTCCAGCAGATGTGTTTCAACCAGGCCATTGGTGGTGATAATCAGTGGAAGAATTGTCGTACAGGCGAGTTTATTAATTTCTTTCAGTTCGAAGGCAAGATCATGGTATTTCACCATCTTCTCGATATATGCCGTTTCGATGTTGTCATCAGCTGGAACTGTTATGTCTGCAATCGTTACTTTCCTCTGGTCTTTTCGAAAAGAACGATGTCCGGACGATTATGTGGAATTGATCTGTCCGTTGCAAGTGGATGGTCCCAGTAGAGTTTCATCTGCTCATTCTCCAGTATTTCCTTAGGTAAGTACTTTTAAACTGGTAGAGTTGATTTGACTAACCCATATTGTTTGGCAATAGCATGATGGTATGCCTTCGCCATAGCGTTGTGGCGGTCTGTGTACTCTTTGGGCGTGAGGATGGGGCAGGACGACGTTACATGCTGTATAGTATCAGGTGATAGCGAGCATTTGCGACACTTATCTGTGGTTAACTTTTTCCTGATTATGTCATTCTGATAAGCTCTGGTGGGTACAACCTCATCCTGAATTGCTGTTAATCTGCCTTCAGTTTCTGCGAAAAGGTAACCAGTCCTGATTTATTTATGTATTTATTTATTTATTCTACATTGGGAACACAAACAGGTCAAAGACCCATGAACAGTATCCACAAATTAAAAAGTTACAAATAAAAATCAGCGAAAACCCCATACCAAATCAAGCATCAAAAGAAAAAGGAAATCCGAAACTCACTGCACCAAAAATGTCTCTTCAGCTGTAGCTTGACGTTAGCACAATGGAATACATCGATAATTCGTAGCTCGTTGCAGGCCCGGAACATTCTAATTAGCGGAGAGTTCCTAGATGCATTTGTCCTTCTAAATGGTACATGGAAAGTTTCGAACGATCTTAAATTAACATTAGGAACATTAATGTGTACTTCCTGCAATAAATCCGGTACCTGCAACTCACCACTTACAATTTTCCTTAAAAACTACATCAACCACAGTGCGCCTGCTCTCAAGCGAAATCAAGTTGAAATGTTTTCTGGCCATGTTATAAAAATTATCATTGTTCCTTGAAACAGAGAAATTACCTCTAAAACTCAAATATTTCAGCAACTTATTTTGTATTCGTTCGATTCGTTCTATGTAGATTTTGTATTGCGGATTCCAAACGACCGAAGCGAAATTCAATCGGCTAAAAAGGTAAGCATAATATATACTAAAAACCGGCTTGATCCTCTAAAACCCTACACCCCTAAACATAAATCCCAACATTCTACTAGCAGAGTTGACAATACTGTCGATATGTAATGAGTAAGTCAACTTCTCATCCAAAATTACACCCAGATCCCTGATGTGATCAACTCTTTCCAATGTCGTCTGATCAATACTATACTGGAAAAGAAAAGGAGTTCTATTGTGTGTGAATGTAATTGTTCTGCATTTAGAAATGTTCAAGAAGAAATTGTGCGAACGACAAAACTCCGAGAACTTCTCCAGTTCCCCTGTATGATCTTACAGTCCTCTATGGATCTGACAGCGTAGAAAATTTTCAAATCGTCCGCATAGAGAAGCACTCTACATCTACGAAAAACGGAAATAATATCATTGATATAAATCAAGAAAAATAAAGGTCCGAGATGAGAACCTTGTGGAACACCAGATGGACATGTGAATTCGGCCGATCTACATCCTGCTACAGAAACGAATTGCACTCTATCAGTTAGATAGGATTCGCACCAGTGCAAGAGACTACCCCCACACCGACCCCAGAAAGACGACGACTGAGAATTGTGTGAAATTTTATCAAATGCCTTACTGAAGTCGGTGTAAACAGCGTCAACCTGCAGACGCTCATCCATTGCCCTCTCAATGAGGTCATGAATAACAAAGGTTAGTCTCTATAGACTTTCCCTTTAAAAACCCGTGCTGTTCTGGAATTATCTGATTTTTCACTAAATTGTACAAATGATCATAAACAAGCCTCTCGAAGAGTTTGGAAAAGGCGCATAATTTGCTGATGGGCCGGTAGTTTTCAATAATAGAATTATCTCCACCCTTGAAAATAGTGACAACCGATGCAATTTTCCAGAGCCGAGGAAATCTGCCCGTGCGAAGGACAAACTGAAAATATGCTCAAGTGGAAGGCATAAAGCAGGACAATTACGAACAAAATATGATGGAATACCGTCAGATCCGGCACCCTTACATTGATTCAGGATCTTATAGATTTTTCAATTTCTTTGGCAGTTATGACAATTTTTGAGAGGTAAGCAGGAGAATCAGCTGCAGTAAAGTCTATCCTGTTGGGTGAGTTTAGAGGTTCAACGAAAACACTACGGAAATACTGAGCAAAGCTATTACATATCTCAACTCCGCCCGTGCTAACTTCATCTTTATATTTCATCGAAGAGTGAAGCTTGCTATGTCTACTCTTTGCTGATGCAACATTGAAAAAAATCTTGGGATTATTGGGCAGTTCATCTTCCACAAATTTAATATAATTAGAATAATCACATTTGATCATGATTTTTGACAATGCTCTGAGACGCCGAAATTCAAGTAAATCTTTTGTATTATTATAATTTTTCAATTTTCTATGTATTTTATTCTTTTTTACTATCTTTATGGTATGTTTAGAAAAATATCGGGGAAACCTAGAGTTGATATGCCTTCTTGGGACATAATCCTCAATAATACCATCAAGTATACCATAAAATAAATCAAGATCAAAATCAACATCTCCACTACAGAACAAATTAGACCACGGTAAGGAAGACAGTTTATTGTTTATGCTATCGTAATCACCTTTTTTAAAATTATAGATCCAAGTACTTGCTTTGGAAAGATATTTGATATTTAATTTGAGCATAAACTCTAAAGAAGGATGGTGCTTGTCTTCTCCCACCAATGGACTGTTACATGGAGCAACTTGAGACAAAAGAAACTGATTACATAAGATCAGGTCCAAGATTCTATTATTACTGTTGACAGTACTATTAAATTGCATCAGCTCACATACAGAGAGAGCATCTATGAGATCAGAATACTTTGCCTCTACATTATTTGGTTCGAAATATGAATTGTTGGCATCTGGATTACATATCCATTTAATGGAGGCACAATTAAAATCTCCGCATATAACGACCACATCACGTTCTATATTATTCTTTAAAACACTCAATTTTGAAGAAAAACTAGCACTGGCCCCAGAATCTCCAGGGGGTAGGTAGACGCAGCACAGAAAAACTCTCGTGGATCCAATCATTATTTTAACCCACAGATCCTCCGCATTACTCTGGAACTGGGAGACCAAAGAGGCAGCAAAACTATTCTTCACGGCAATTAAAACACCACCGCCAGTTCTCTTATCACTGGCTGTTGTTTCGCGATCACGACGGAACACCGAGTAATCTTCAGAGTCAATGAGTTCGGAATCAAACACAGAGTCATTTAGCCACGATTCGGTTATGAATAAAATGTCATGATTATTGGAAGATACATTTCTCTTGAATTCATCGAGTTTGGTCCTTAAATCTTTAACGTTTTGATAGAAAATGTGTAGCGCCATAATAGTCCAAATCAATATTCATGCAATGTGAACATTGCTTTGTAATTGAGCTTGCTTTGTAATATTTTCTTCAGTCTGCCAAAGAATTTTTGCTTGAAGGTACTCTTGGCCTCGTTAGTATTTATTTCTAAGCCCTGTTAGATATCCGTATTTGTAAGTTTCCTCTGGACTCAATGTTCGTATTGTTAGTTGGTTAACTCGCCTTCGGCTCGTGGTATTTTAAGGATAACCTCGCCTCGCCTTCGGCTCGTGGTATTTCGGGATCACTTTGTTGAGTGAAATTTGTATAATTTTCAAAAACGACAGAGTGTTCTCAAAAAAATTTGTATCTCGTGTG
The DNA here is from genome assembly GCA_030674115.1 of Micraspis discolor. Classification (NCBI taxonomy): domain Eukaryota; kingdom Metazoa; phylum Arthropoda; class Insecta; order Coleoptera; family Coccinellidae; genus Micraspis; species Micraspis discolor. The sequence goes on along the minus strand of JARTUT010000946.1, from coordinate 98,109 downwards.
GTATTTGGAAAGATCATTCAACAATATAAATCAAAAGAAATAAAAATAGTTTTTTATTCGTAAATAACCAGATAGAAGCATAACAACAAATTATTCATCTTTATTCTCATAATAATAATTATTGATAGTACAATTATTATACACATTACGAGCATTATTTTCGAATGATGAAGTAGATACTGATGATGTTTCTTGAAGGACATTTTTTTCATTCCTTATGGCTGTGATTATTTTTTTGTGATGTTGTTGGTCCAGTTGGAGATACGGTTTCACTGACGCTGCAGAAGAATGGCCTGTTATCTTTATCAGCTGTTCCTCGCCAATCCCTGCTTTGGCTAATTGGCTGGCAGCAGTAGCTCGTAGCGAGTGGTTGGTTACCTTCGACTTGGTTGTGTTGATGCCAATGAGTTCTGCCGATTCTTTTGTCCATTTATCTATCGTATTGGGACCTACTGGAGAGTTTTTGAACCATGAACCATATTTCCAATTCTTATGTGGAGTAAGGAATAGCCTTTCAGTGGTTATGTTTGCAGTTATTTTGGATACAAATAGCTTATATAACCTCACTGGGCAAATATCTTCTTCAATATTGGGGTCAGCTATTTCGTTTCCGCACATTTTTGGGCACCACCTTGTCTCGTTTTAGAAAATATCGGATTGTAGGCAATTCGGCTCGTGGGATTACCATCGTTTTCAATTTCGAATTGGAAATGCGAAATTAGGCATGATGAACCCTCTCCTCCGCGCCAAGCAAGCTCCAATGCAGCAATAAAATATAATTTTCTGTTCAAACCATCTTTTTGTGTTGCTCCAAAGACAGCGCCTTGGCACTAACTTTTCTTTTCTCAGGGTCCACTTGCAAAATACGCCTCTTGGCATTTCGTGCATCCCGCGCCGTTTTAAAAGCCACGTCTGTGAATGGATCGAACCTAATGCCCCATTCGGAATAGAATTTTTCCTGCAGCTGTTTGGCAGTATTATTCCACAAGGTTTTTACGACACTTTCCTTGTAGTCTGATCCATCTCTTTTCTTCATATTGAAAGCCCAGTCTAGCATAATATTATTGAGCTCTGACAAACTTGTTTTTTCATTTACAAGGTATTTCCGGGCAGCACAGAATTCTTCAAATTGTTTGTAAATGTAGAGGATCTTGACTTCACTGTATTAAGCGGCACACTTTTCTTCACACTTTCCTCAATTGAAGTAATATTACAATTCCCAAAACGTTTCATTTTTATTCACTTTATGGTAAATTACGAAAATAAACTGAGAGAACTGCGAAATGTGCTGTTGAAGTTATCGCTAACAACTGCTTGTTTATCGTAAACATGACGACCGCTACTTCCAGCAACGGCCAAAGCTATCCGGACGTATCAATATTCCTATGCAAATTAGGCATTTGATAAAAACAAATTTCTAAAAGTGAAAACACTGTGAGGTTGAGTGTTTTCAGATACAGATTGTTTCTATTGGTCCGTTTTCAAAAATTGAGCAATTTCATTGGACGATGTAGTATAGTGTTGAATGATCACTCAAATTTGCCTTCAGTTTTGTTCGAAGTTCAAGTTCCCTTCTCCTAAAAACCAATCAAAAGTATAATAACTAATAATGACTTACGGGAAACGGATGTTTTTCAAATGAGCAGTACAGAATTAATTTACAAGATACTATTATTTTATTGTTACGCTAGTAAGCGGGTAGATCAATAGGCCCGTAGATCCATAGGCCAGTAGTTCAATTGGCCCATGGATCAATATAGACCATAGATCAATATAGACCATAGATCAATAGGGCCCATACATCAAAGAAGCGCGCAGAAACACTAAACACGTCAAAAAACCCGATGAAAGCGAAAAAACATAGAAGTATTGGAAAAAAACACGAAGAAACGCAAAAAATACGGAAGAATCCGAAGAAAGACGAAAAAACCGAAGTCACACGAAAGAAACCGAAATTACACGAAACAACGCGAGAAAACACGAAAGAACACCAAGTAACACAAAAAATCTAAAGGAACCTGAAAAAAACCCGAAACACAAAAGTACTTGTAAATTGCACACCCCGTATATCACCCGATCTTAAACTTATTGTAAATTGCACACCCTGTATGACATTTTATCGAAATCCGCTCCCGTTCGCGAGAAAACTTGAAGGAGAATGCATATGAGACACTCAGTATACAATTGATTAGCAGTGAAAAAAAAAAAAAGAAATATCGTTGTAACTCCATCTATTCGAGTTCAGTAATTACCACGAAGGAAGTATCAAAATTATTCTATGGAGCTCCTATGTAACACCCCGTATATGTTTCGAAGATAATTTTTCTGTAAAAAAACCCGAAGGAACACAAAAAACTTGAAAAAACTTGAGAGCGCGCAAAAAAAAAAGAACTTGTAAAGTGCTCACCCCGTATATCACCCGATCGCAAATTCATTGTAAATCGCAAACCCTGTATGAAATTTATCGAAATTAGTTTTCACGCGTAAAAAACATGATGAAAAATGCATATGGGACACCCAGTATATAATTGATTTGCAGTGGGTGCTTTCATCATAAGAAACAAACCGAAAGAATATCGTTTTAACTCTATCGTTTCAAGTTCGGTGCATTCTACGAAGAAAGAACCCGACGAAACACGGAAAAACTTGAAAGAACCCGAAGTACCAAGAATGAACGAAAAATATCCAAAGGAACCGAAAACCCCGAAGGAGCACAAAATCACCGAAAGCGCGCAAAAAACTCGAAGGAAAGCTTAAAACCCCGAAGGAGCACAAAAACCGAAAGCGTGCAAAAAATAATGAAAGAACTTTTAAATTGCACACCCTGTATATCAATCGATCGCGAAATCATTGTTAATGGCACACCCTGTATGAGATTTCATTGAATTTAGCTCCCTTACTCGGAAAAACACGAAAGCTGGAGAAAAACTCTGGTGAATGTCAGCGCTACTCAGATCTGACACCCTGTATATGAATCGAATATATTTTATCGAATTAAGATCCAAAACACCCCAGAAACAACACAAAAACTCGAATTTGCGCAAAAAAATCAAATTAACTTGTAAATTGCACACCCCGTATATCACCCGATCGCAAATTCACTGTGAATCGCACACCCTGTATGACATTAAAAATCAGCATATTGAAGGATATGGGACACCCGTATATAATTGATTCGCAGTGGGTGCTTTTTCATAAAAACAAACCGAAAGAATATCGTTTATAACTCTATCGTTTCGAGTTCAGTGCATTCCACCAAGAAAGAAACCGACCAAATACGAAAAACGCGGAAAACATGATAGAACCCTAAGTAACACGAAATCTCTCGAAGAAAGAATCTGGTGAAAATCAGTGCTTTCCATAAGCACAGCCTGTATAGCGATTTTTCGAGATAGCACAGCCTGTATAGCGATTCATCGTGATCTGTGTGCATTCTTCAAGGACGAAAATGAATTAGCGCGAAAATAGAGCCTGAAATGACGATTTTCAAACGCATATTTGAGGTGTTTTTCTTCCGATTCGTGAACCGCGGGTGCTGTCTAGAGATTCGGAATCTCCTGTAGATTCTTAATCGAGCACTTCGAAGGCGCAAAATGTCTTTCAGCGCCCATATCGAGCGAAAATTTGATGCCGTATTTTCAAATTTGGAGCTCGCGTTCGGCTATCATCGGAATCGTATGAGAAACTATGACACTTCTGATCGAAATATCGAGTAAATTGCCGAATTTCGAATGAAGAATTCGCGGCCTTATATCGCTACTTGGATATGAAAATTGGTACCCAGAGATGGGGAATTTCCTCAAGTTTCATTTTCTACCGCCGAAAAATGCGTTTAGAGGCTCGAGGGGCCCGCACTGAGCGAAAGCATCATGGGTAATTTTGACGTTTCGCGGGGCTGGCGAAACTAAAATTGCCGTTTTACTTACGGGATTTTAGCCTAGAAATAGGGAGTCTCCGGAGTTCTAATGGGTTCTAAGGAAACCGGACGTCCTCGCTCTCGGAATATGTGGCGAGTCCGGGACGCTGGGCGTTGCGGCTTCGGAGCCTATTTCCTTTTTCTGAGGCACTTTAGGCGATTTCGCGAAAATGACGTTTTCGCGATTTTCTTTCGAAAATTTCGGGCACTTTAAGAGCGCCGGAGGGGTTTCAGGGTCACTTCTCCTAGAGGAGGATTCGCCTTTTCGATCTGTTTTAAGATTCTCTCGAGAGCGGCCCTGCGGGTCTGCAAGGAAAGCTGCGCTTTCCGGGTCCCTCACGGGACCACCTGTCAAAATTTTCTGTGGTCCCCGATCTTATTACTTTATTATATAGACTAGTAAGCGGGTAGATCAATAGGCCCATGGATCAATATAAACCATAGATCAATATAGACCATAGATCAATATAGACCATAGATCAATATAGATCATAGATCAATATAGACCATAGATCAATATAGACCACAGATCAATAGGGCCCATACATCAATGAAGCACGCAGAAACACGTCAAAATACCCGTTGAAAGCGAAAAACTTGAAAGAACTGGATAAAACACGAAGAAACGCATGAAAGAAACACGAAAGAAGAAACCGAAATTACACGAAACAACGCGAGAAAACACAAAAGAACCCCAAGTAACACAAAAAATCCAGAGGAACCTGAAAAAACCCGAGAGAATACATATAACTTGAAAGCGCTCAAAAAAACTCGAAGTCACGCGAAACACCCCAGAGAAATAAAAAACAACGAAAGCACGCAAAGAAACAAAGTACTTGTAAATTGCACACCCCGTATATCACCCGATCGTATACTCTTTGTAAATTGCACACCCTGTATGACAGTGTAAAGTGCTCACCCTGTATATCACCCGATCGCAAATTCATTGTAAATCGCACACCCTGTATGACATTTTATCGTAATTAGATCCCATACGCGAAAAACCATGAAGAAAAATGCATTTGGGACACCCACTATATAATCGATTCGCAGTGGGTGCTTTTTCTATAAGAAATTCAGACGGAAAATCTCTCGAAGAAAGACTCTGGTGAAAGTCAGTGCTTCCAATGTGCACAGCACGTATATCATTCGATCGCAATCGGTGCATTCCACAAAGGTAGTATAAACATTATTCGATAAAGCTCCTATGTAACACCCTGTATAAGAATCGAAAATAATTTTTCCATAAAAAATAAACCCAAAGAATATCGTTTCAACTCCATCAATTTTACAAAGGTGAAATAAAAATTATTCGAAAAAGGTCTGAACGTGTATTCATGAACAGAGTGCATAGCAGTTTTTCCCTGAATAAACTAAGTGTGTCGGATTTTAACATAGAGTATCATAAGTTGGATCGGAGCTCGAGAGGACAATGAATTCGCGCGAAAATAGACTGAAAAAGGACGATTTTGAAACGCTTATTTGAGGTGTTTTTCTTTCGATTCGTGAACCGCAGGTGCTGTCTAGAGATTCGTAATCTCCTGTAGATTCTCATTCGAGTGCTTGGAAAACGCAAACAATCTTCAACCGCCCATATCGAGCAAAAAATTGATGCCGTATTTTCAAATTTGGAGCTCGCGTTCGGCTATCATCGGAATCGTATAATAAAATATGACACTTCTCCTCGAATTATCGAGAAAATTGCCGAATTTGGAATGAATATTCCCGGCCTTGACTCGCTACTTGGATATGAAGATTGGTACCCAGAGATGGGAAATTTCACGTAGATTCGTTTTCTACCGATCGCGGGGCGATTTATATCGTTTTCGACCGGCACGGAGGAAAACGTAGGTGTGGTTTTGACGTTTCAGGAAGTCGCGAGTCTAAAATTGCCGTTTTATATGCATAATTTTCGTATAGATTCCGGGGCTCCGCGGCTGAGCTCGTAGCCACGTATGGGGACGTTCTTCGTCCAGAAAAAGCGACCCCCTCCCGCGAGATGCTCCGGCTTCATAGGAGTACTTTCTACCGTTTTTCGCCTCTGGGCGATTTCGCGAAAATGGCCGATTTCGCGATTTTCGTTTGAAAATTTCGGGCACTTTAAGAGCGCCCGGGGCGGGTTTCGGGGTCGCTTCTCCTAGAAGAGGATACGCCTTTTCGATCTGTTTTAAGATTGCCCCGGGTTCGGCCCTGCGGGCCTCACGCTCGGCTACGCCTCGCGGGTCCCTGACGGGACCAATTTTGATTTTTTCTCTGGTTCCCGATCTTATTGTTTATTATTATATGGACTAGTAAGCGGGTAGATCAATAGGCCCGTAGATCCATAGGCCCGTAGATCCATAGGCCAGTAGTTCAATAGGCCAGTAGTTCAATAGGCCCATGGATCAATATAGACCATAGATCAATATAGACCGCAGATCAATAGGGCCCATACATCAATGAAGCGCGCAGAAACACGAAACACGTCAAAAAACCCGTTGAAAGCGAAAAAACATGAAAGAACTGGAAAAAACACAGAGAAACGCGAAAAACACGGAATAATCCGAAAAAACACGAAAGAATCCGGAGTTACACGAAAAAACCGAAATTACACGAAACAACGCGAGAAACACGAAATAACATCAAGTAACACAAAAAATCTAAAAGGAACCTGAAAAAACCCGAAACACAAAAGTACTTGTAAATTGCACACCCCGTATATCACCCGATCGTAAACTCATTGTAAATTGCACACCCCGTATATCACCCGATCATAAACTCATTGTGAATTGCACACCCTGTATGTTATTTTATCGAAATCAGCGAGAAAATTTGAAGAAAAATGCATATGAGACACTCAGTATACAATTGATTAGCAGTGAAAAATAAAACCAAAAAGAATATCGTTGTAACTCCATCTATTCGAGTTCAGTAATTACCACGAAGGAAGTATCAAAATTATTCTACGGAGCTCCTATGTAACACCCCGTATATGTTTCGAAAATAATTTTCCGTAAAAAAACCCGAAGGAACACAAAAACTTGAAAAACTCGAGAGCGCGCAAAAAACAGAAGAACTTATAAAGTGCTCACCCCGTTTATCACCCGATCGCAAATTCATTGTAAATCGCACACCCTGTATGACATTATACCGAAATCAGCTCCCATTCGCGAGAAAACTCGAAGAAAAAATGCATATGGGACACCCCGTATATAATTGATTCGCAGTGGGTGCTTTCATCATAAAAAACAAACCGAACGAATATCGTTTATAACTCTATCGTTTCAAGTTCAGTGCATTCCACCAAGAAAGGACCCGACCAAATACGAAAAAACGCGAAAAACATGATAGAACCCAAAGTAACACGAAACAACGAAAAAAATCCAAAGGAAATCAAAAAACCCCGAAGGAGCACAAAATCAACTTAAGCGCGCAAAAAAACTCGAAGGAAAGCTTAAAACCCCGAGGGAGCACACAAAAAACCGAAAGCGTGCAAAAAATAATGAAAAAACTTTTAAATTGCACGCCCTGTATATCAATCGATCGCGAAATCATTGTTAATGGCACACCCTGTATGAGATTTCATTGAATCCCTCCCTTACGCGGAAAAGCATGAAAATTTGAGAAAAACTCTGGTGAATGTCAGCGCTACTCGGATCTGACACCCTGTATATGAATCGAAAATATTTTATCGAATTAAGAACCCGTAAGTCGAACAGCCGAAATAACTCGATGGAAAGTATTTGTTAATAATAGATTACGCACATGGGACACCCTGTATACAATTGAATCACATTGGGTGCTTTTTCCAATAAAAAAAAACCAAAGTAATATCCTTTCAATTCGATCGATTCGCGATTGGTGAATTTCACAAAGATAAAATAAAAATTATTCGATAATGGTCCGAAGATGTAACAGGGAACTTGGAATTTCGTGAACCGAGTAGATCCGATCGTCGATCGGAAGTTTTGCGTTTCAACTATTTATTCTGTGATTCTATACAATTGCCTCAAGGTCTATGATTTCAAGACGATTGAATCGCGAAACCCGTTCGGGTTTCTCCGTGAAATTTGTGACAGAATGGAATGAAGGAATATTAGCAAATTCAAAACGTAAAATCTCGGTCTATCCGTGATTTCTGAGGCCGTTTGAACTGAATTAAAAGAAGGGTTACACTTTATGAGAGGAAAATCCTACCTGCTTGAAGGTTCTTTTGAGAATATCCGTTGTTTACATATATGAACAATATATTCATATTTCGCTTATTCGTTCATTCTTGAGAGATAACTGAAATGAATCGATACGCTTGATTGATTTATCTTTGATTTATAATCGAATAAATACCTGAGAACCTCTCTTTGAACCAATTTCGAGCTAATTTTTCAACTCCAGATCGTGTTTACAAAATATGTAGTATTGACATCCATTTTATTATTCCTTGATATTCCTGATATTATTTACTGAAAATAAAGGGAATAAATCGTTATGAGACACGAATATAATGCATAATATTACCTATAACGGTCCAATTCCACCAAGTTTATACTTGAAATGATCTATTCCTCGTTCGTCGTTTGACATTTTATGAAAACTGACCGGGCTCGAACGAACATCGAAATATATCACTTCAAGATGGAAAAAATGAATTAGCGCGAAAATGGACTGAAAAAGGACGATTTTGAAACGCTTATTTGAGGTGTTTTTCTTTCGATTCGTGAATCGCAGGTGCTGTCTAGAGATTCGGAATCTCCTGTAGATTCTTATTCGAGTGCTTGGAAAACGCAAACAATCTTCAACCGCCCATATCGAGCGAAAAATTGATGGCGTATTTTCAAATTTGGAGCTCGCGTTCGGCTATCATCGGAATCGTATGATAAAATATGACACTTCTCCTCGAATTATCGAGAAAATTGCCGAATTTGGAATGAATATCCCCGGCCTTGACTCGCTACTTGGATGTGAAAATTGGTACCCAGAGATGGGAAATTTCACGTAGATTCGTTTTCTACCGATCGCGGGCGATTTATATCGTTTTCGACCGGCACGGAAGGAAAACGTAGGTGCGGTTTTGACGTTTCAGGGAAGTCGCGAGTCTAAAATTGCCGTTTTATATGCATAATTTTCGTATAGATTTCGAGGGGCTCCGCGGCTGAGCTCGTAGCCACGCATGGGGACGTTCCTCGTCCAGAAAAAGCGACCCCCTCTCCCGCGAGATGCTCCGGCTTCATAGGAGTACTTTCTCCCGTTTTTCGCCTTTGGGCGATTTCGCGAAAATGGCCGATTTCGCGATTTTCGTTTGAAAATTTCGGGCACTTTAAGAGCGCCCGGGGCGGGTTTCGGGGTCGCTTCTCCTAGAAGAGGATACGCCTTTTCGATCTGTTTAAGATTGCCCCGGGTTCGGCCCTGCGGGTCTCTCACGCTCGGCTACGCCTCGCGGGTCCCTGACGGGACCAATTTTGATTTTTCTCTGGTTCCCGATCTTATCGCTATTATTATATTGACTAGTAAGCGGGTAGATCAATAGGCCCGTAGATCTATAGGCCCGTAGATCCATAGGCCAGTAGTTCAATAGGCCAGTAGTTCAATTGGCCCATGGATCAATATAGACCATAGATCAATAAAGACCGCAGATCAATAGGGCCCATACATCAATGAAGCGCGCAGAAACACGAAACATGTCAAATTACCCGTTAAAAGCGAAAAAGCTTGAAAGAACTGGAAAAAACACGGAGAAACACGAAAGAAAACCGAAGTTATACGAAAGAAACCGAAATTACACGAAACAACGCGAGAAAACATGAACGAACACCAAGTAACACAAAAATCTAAAGGAACCTGAAAAAACCCGAAACACAAAAGTACTTGTAAATTGCACACCCCGTATATCACCCGATCGTAAACTTATTGTAAATTGCACACCCTGTATGACATTTTATCGAAATCCGCTCCCATTCGCGAGAAAACTTGAAGCAGAATGCATATGAGACACTCAGTATACAATTGATTAGCCGTGAAAAAAAAAACCAAAAGAATATCGTTGTAACTCCATCTATTCGAGTTCAGTAATTACCACGAAGGAAGTATCAAAATTATTTTATGGAGCTCCTATGTAACACCCCGTATATGTTTCGAAAATAATTTTTCCGTAAAACAATCCGAAGGAACACAAAAAACTTGAAAAAATTGAGAGCGCAAAAAAACAGAAGAACTTGTAAAGTGCTCACCCCGTATATCACCCGATCGCAAATTCAATGTAAATTGCACACCCTGTATGACATTTTACCGAAATTAGCTTTCACACGTGAAAAACATGATGAAAAATGCATATGGGACACCCAGTATATAATTGATTTGCAGTGGGTGCTTTCATCATAAGAAACAAACCGAAAGAATATCGTTTTAACTCTATCGTTTCAAGTTCGGTGCATTCCACGAAGAAAGAACCCGACGAAACACGGAAAAACTTGAAAGAACCCGAAGTACCACGAATGAACGAAAAATATCCAAAGGAACCGAAAAAAACCCGAAGGAGCACAAAATCACCGAAAGCGCGCAAAAAAACTCGAAGGAAAGCTTAAAACCCGAGGGAGCACAAAAAACCGAAAGCGTGCAAAAAATAATGAAAGAACTTTTAAATTGCACACCCTGTATATCAATCGATCGCGAAATCATTGTTAATGGCACACCCTGTATGGGATTTCATTGAATAAGGCTCCCTTATGCGGAAAAGCACAAAAAGCTGGAGAAAAACTCTGGTGAATGTCAGCGCTACTCAGATCTGACACCCTGTATATGAATCGAATATATTTTATCGAATTAAGATTCAAAACTCCCCGAAACAACACAAAAACTCGAATTTGCGCAAAAAAATCAAATTAACTTGTAAATTGCACACCCCCGTATATCACCCGATCGCAAATTCATTGTGAATCGCACACCCTGTATGACATTATACCGAAATCAGCTCCCATTCGCGAGAGAAACTTGAGAAAAATGCATATGGGACACCCCGTATATAATTGATTCGCAGTGGGTGCTTTCTTCATAAAAACAAACCGAAAGAATATCGTATATAACTCTATCGTTTCGAGTTCAGTGCATTCCACCAAGAAAGAAACCGACCAAATACGAAAAAACGCGGAAAACATGATAGAACCCTAAGTAACACGAAATCTCTCGAAGAAAGAATCTGGTGAAAATCAGTGCTTTCCATAAGCACAGCCTGTATAGCGATTTTTTCGAGATAGCACAGCCTGTATAGCGATTAATCGCGATCTGTGTGCATTCTTCAAGGACGAAAATGAATTAGCGCGAAAATAGAGCCTGAAATGACGATTTTCAAACGCATATTTGAGGTGTTTTTCTTGCGATTCACGAAAAGTGGTAGGTATCTAGAGATTCGGAATCTCCTGTAGATTCTTATTCGAGTGCTTGAAAAACGCAAACAATCTTCAACCGCCCATATCGAGCGAAAAATTGATGCCGTATTTTCAAATTTGGAGCTCGCGTTCGGCTATCATCGGAATCGTATGATAAAATATGACACTTCTCCTCGAATTATCGAGAAAATTGCCTAATTTGGAATGAAGAATTCGCGGCCTTGACTCGCTACTTAGATGTGAAAATTGGTACCCAGAGATGGGAAATTTCACGTAGATTCGTTTTCTACCGATCGCGGGGCGATTTATATCGTTTTCGAGCGGCACGAAGGAAAACGTAGGTGCGGTTTTGACGTTTCAGAGAAGTCGGGAGTCTAAAATTGCCGTTTTATATGCATAATTTTCGTATAGATTTCGAGGCTCCGCGGTCCATACCGGTACCACATTATGAGGAATGTCTTTTCTTGAAATAACGACCGATCTCGGCCGGAGAAATGGCCCCGTTCGTCCGTGAGATCTTCCCCCTTGGGGACACTTTCAGCGATTTCGCGAAAATCGCCGATTTCGCGATTTTCTTCGAAATTTTCGGGCGCTTTAAGAGCGCCCGGGGCGGGTTTCGGGGTCGCTTCTCCTAGAGGAGGATACGCCTTTTCGATCTGTTTTAAGATTGCCCCGGGTTCGGCCCTGCAGGGTCTCACGCTCGGCTACGCCTCGCGGGTCCCTAACGGGACCAATTTTGATTTTTTTCTCTGGTTCCCGATCTTGTTGCTATTATTATATGGACAAATGAAGAGTATCACATACCATTTCATGAAGAAGTCACTTTTTAAAAATTACATCAGTCATGTGGTGCCCATCTGCATGTTTAGTTCTCGTGCATGTTGGTGTGCAGTTCGACTCGGACTCCTGGTTATTGCAGCCTTCACACTGGCGATGTTTTCAGGCTGATCTTGCAGGGCCTAATATTCTGATATTTGATATTCTCCCCGTTGATCTGAATGCCTTAACCCACCTTAACAAAGTGTTCCGACTTGAAACCGTGCTGACTCACTATTTCGAACTAACGTATCGTACGCAAAAAAACGATGCGCCGTCGTTCACTGCTCCATTGCTACTGAAATGGTAAGCTGCAATAGAGTGAATGACCTACCATCCATCGCCCCAGCACTTACCGAAGGCAGGCACTACCCATTTCAAAAACGTCCGTTTCCCTTAAGTTCCCTACGACAATGAAATATTGGAATATGTAAGACATCAATGAAGTTCATATATTCACAAATTTTTGTTTATATACTACGGATATCTTATCTTAGTTAAAAAAAAATAAAAACTTTTTGGGAATATTTTAAAATTCTCTAGCCTGTAAATTTATACTAAATTCTGCTAGTCTATTTGTTTCAACCTCATACAAACATCAAGGTAGGGAGTATACAGCTGGACATAGTCAAAATTGACCCTTGTTTCATCATCAGGAAACCAAACCCAATCAATTGAGTCCATTTACTGTGGTACCATTGTTGGAGACATAGAAGTTACTTTTGAATAATTTATAGCTTCAGAACTGTTGAGATGCATAAAGGGAAGTCAAAGTAAATGAGGTGTCCAATTTAAAATAGCGAGAGCTGTTGCCAAATTTGCATTGTCTGGCAATACTGGAGATTTGAACATATTACAAAAATATACCTTACATAACTTAATACTCGATATGCCTTTTCAAAGGAGGGGAGTTCTGTATCGACATACAAAACTTCGATATCCGGATTTGGAGTTGACAGAGTGGCTTACAGTTGTTCCTCGTAGTCAAAAGAAGCCAAGTCATGCACGATCATCACGATCAACCAACCTTTGATCATCTTGGTATTTCGAAACCAATTGGCAGAATGAACCAGAAATATTATTGGCCTAAGCTTAGATCGGACGTGGCAAAATACATCCGAAAATGTTCGGTTTGTCAGAGTGTGAAACCCGACCAGAAAAGACTTATGAGACAAATGCTCTCCCGTACAAACAACGCCATATCAACATCGGTTTTTGCCTAGGGCTTCGGATCGACTTGTGCAACAGCTGTTCACACGAAACCCTTCTCCACCTTAGCTCTCCAGGTCCTCGCTGGAGTATTTGCTACTACTACCAAGATCTCCACCGAAGGCGGCTCCAGACGGCCTCACGGCCAGCCCTTCTGCGCTCACCTCCGCGACCGTCCTACTCGTCAGGTCTTCATGACCGTCCCGCTTACGCGGGACGACCGACATGCCGCTGACGACCGAGTATAAGCACGACGCTTCAGCGCCATCCATTCTCAGGGCTATAATATTTTGGTTTCTTCGAGTGTGTTGACATCTTCAGTCAACCCGACAGTGTTTCAGTCGAATCTAGCAGCAGGTTTTTCCACAACGAAAAAATGGCAATATCGTATGTTCATCTGACGAAAAAACAGATTTATATTTGTAAGTATTCTTCTGAGGTGATGATACCGTCAAGTTTTGTATTAATATATTATGACCAATTGTATAAGGGATCGATGATGAAGAATACAGTTTCAAACTTGAGTAAGTTCGTCCAGTTGTCCAGCCGTATACTCTCAATCATAGAAAGAAGAGCTAAAGATTTCATATTTTCAGAATAGATTACCTGTTCAATTATCTCGGACAATTTCGTAATTGGGCGAATCCGTCAATATTCCAGGAGTTATGAGCATCTGAAATATAGTTTTATAACTGCTAGAATTACCATCGGATTGAGCTGTTACTTGGAAGATATTTGAACTATGCTGAGAAAAAATTTGTTGAAATGGACATGTTACAAAATTTTCAAAAATTTAAAAAAATGTGTTTTACAAATAATTTCATGAGATATGATGTTGAATAATAATTTGTACATGTATGGAGGTTATTGATTTCTTAGATATTATCAAATTTCATTGTCGTATCTTCCTTCCACCAGATGATTTCATATTTCATATTTATTTATTTCCCTCAAAAATTTTACAGAGTATGTCATATAAAGATATATCATGATTGTCAATGTCGATGCTCTCCTAGATATGTATTCGATTGACATCGGTCGGACTTTCAATTGGGGAAAAATTATTGAGATGAAAATGACGTGAGTTGTCAAAATTTAGAAAAACACCGACTAGTGTTTTTAGGTGAAGGAAATTTGTGCTTGGAACAAAACTATGAGTAGTTATTTTTAATTCGACATAATTATACAATTGCTACTTTTTCTTTCGAAAAGAACGACATCTTCGGCGTTGATCGATATAATAATTAAGATTGTTTTAAATTTAACCATGTGAAGATCTGAAGACATGAAAACAAGATGATACAATGAATGAATATAGACTCCCTAGGCCATTATAAGTCTAAAATAAACATAGCGGACTCGCCTGGGATTGAAAATGAATCTTGCTAAAAAGAACGTAAAGTTTTCCATGAAAATGTTAGTGTGATACCCACCAATGCATTGCTACACCTTAACACAATCGTGAATGGATGGATTGAATTAAATTCCTTGAAGTTTCGTGTTCGACATTCCAGATGTTATCACGACTTGAGCTTCATGGAAAAATGATTAGTTTCAATTTATTGTTCATTTTAGAATTTTTTCTGAACTCATTCAAAATTCTGTAGTAAGTTGTTTATGTCTTTTCAACGTCGAATAGGCACAAAAATATTAACTCTAAATTTGCGTTCCATAAAACAATCTTAAAAACATAGAATGGATATCATGTCATCACATATTTTGTATGCTTTTATTAGACTAAGATGTTTTTAGATCTCAATAGACGTTTATTTTATGTTACTTAGACGAATGTGTGTTGCTTGATATGGACCGGAAATGCTTCGCTTTTGACTATTTCCAAATCCTTTCATGAAATTTCGTATAAGTACAGGGGTTTTCTCCGACGATAAATTCAAATTTGGGGTCGATTTTGTTGTATTTTCTAGAGGACGCCACAGGCAACCATTTCAATCAATGTGAACCGTTGTAACTTCTTTTGTGCTACCCTGTACACCGTTTTGGACTTGAGAAATCGATTATCCCATCCTTTTTACTTGAAAAAGGGGATACATCATCGAAGTCGCTAAAGTAACCCTTTCATAGAAAAATGCATTCAAAGCCAAAGGGTCCCAAAACTTCTCCGAAAATTTTGCTAAGTAGATTTTATTTTAATAACAATTCCAAGAACGAAAACTATCAATATTCTATTCAAAACAGAATGTAATGTAAAAAAATTGAAAATTAAAATCGTCAAAAGAAATTTTTGAAAAATTGAAAATTCACTATGAAAATTGGTATGAATCATTAGCTTTAAATGCGTTTTTCTCGAAACCGTTAGTCCTAGCGACTTGAATGATGTGAACCTTTTTAACTTAAAAAGCCAGGGAATAGATTTTTCTAGTCAAAAATGACGTACAAGGTAGTACAAAAAGTTGCAATAGTTTAAAGGAGACGAAATGATTGCTAGTGTCTCCCTCTAGAAAATACAACCAAATCAACCACTAATTTGAAATTTTCACCTCTAAAACCCCTATGAAGAAAACGCAAATCATTTTCAACTTTAACATCCTGTATCTCGGAAACGAAGTAATTCCGGATCCATGTGCATAGAACTTTTTGCTTAAAATGATGTGATCTATCACCCATTTCTGTGTGTCGGAAACAAATCAGAACACCCTGTTTATGGTGAAAACATGGGAACTCATACATCGAGCTTCGATAATATTCTCGGTCCTTTCAAATGGTCATAAAATGTTGAATTTCATAAATTTAACCTCATTCCGATCACAACTCTTGTTATTCACCGGTTCGCTTCAACTCATGCGTTTAAAGCGTCTTTATTAGCTTCAACCGACCTTCTCCAACGTGGTGCATCTTGTCACGGTTTCAAAGTTCCCGCTCTAGTTAGTACCTGCAGACCGAACTGGTGGCGTTAGTCGCAGTAGTTTACTAGCTTATCTCGTACGTTGTCGGTGGTCCTTTTCTGTGATCATGTGACGTAGGTTGTCAATTACGTCGTTCTTTCCGCATTTTTGGTTGGAATATCCTGGAGTAATTAATCGCAATTTTGCGGATCTGAACAGGATTTTAACTGAAGCCCTGAGAGAAATCTTATCATGTTGGTTTGGTTTGTTCGTTGGTGAGATTTTTGCGCTTTAGCGGAGTGGCGTATTTGTTTGGAAAAACGACGTGGGATTGGTGAGTTAACCTATGTTTGTCACGAGGTATATTAGATTTTTTGTTTGTATTTTAGCATCATTCTACTTCGAATTGGGAATTGTTATTGTACCGTTGCAAGGTACTGCAGATTCTAAACTGTCTTTGAAGTCTTCGAGCTGTTTATCTAGGCTGTTTTTGAATTACCGTCGAGCTGTCTTTGGGGACCTCCACCAGATTTTGCCATCTAAGATACCACACCTGTCGTCTACCCAGGGGCATTATTGTGAGAAATTGTACTACGTTGGCCTAGGAATATATTTGAGCCATCTGCGAGACTGTGAGAGTAATTATGGTTTAATTAACTATATCCTTTTGTACTTCAGTCAAGCCACGACCTAGACTGTTTTAGAAGGTTAGTCTGTAGAATTTAGTTAAGATTGATTAGTATCAAAGAAGCCCAATTCAGTGAATACTGTTTAGTACATAAAATCCGACAGATCGAGAAGGTCGCTTAGATATAAGTAAAGAGCTATTAGTAACGATTACCATCGAGGCTCTCAGTATATACCTTGGGGTGATATTACTGTTTGTTTAGTAAGAGATAAAGCATTATATCGAATATTCGGGTTGTGAAATAAGAACTAGTTAGTGATGTACCTTCTGTAAGATATATCCTCGTTTGAGGGACCTTGTGTATTTCATTTGGGCTCATTATATTATTAAATAATTGCTCTATATTCTTTCTACCAGCCACTACCTCCCGCTTGTGTGATCAGGGCTTGTTTGGCATCCTGAGAGTGTGTTCGTTATTTTCTCTCTTTTGGGACCCTGAGATCTTTAGTGTACTTTCCTCTTTTTCTTTGTATTATCATAAAAGAGAGTGGCGCCCCTTTATAAGTAGTCTCAGCTCTAGAGCTAGCCGAGGATGTACTTTGTGCACTCTCTGGAGCCGAGTGGGTTTGGTGACAATCTCCTGACATTAAAATTGCCTGATCGAAATTTAGCAAACCAGTTCTAGCTCTGGCCTACTATAACCATACCTTCTCCATAAACATTGGTCAATTTCTATTAGGTTTGAATAGCATTTTTACCCTTTCAGTAGTAAAACAGTAAGTGTTGGAATTCAAGAATTCACCTACTTTGTTTTTCAAATATATAAGTTGATAGTCAAGTTGTTTTGTAATAGTTTCTAGGAGACAACTTGTCATGTTGTTGTTATTATAGATCTGGAAATAAAAGTTGCTTATATTTGAAATAGATTTTGGCCCTCAGCGTGAAAAGGTACACCCATATTTGATTGTTAGAGAACTCTATACTGAAGAAACAATCAGTTTCAACAGTAAGATAGTTCAAAAATGCTGCTTATATCTCCCCATATTTGAAAGGGCACAAACCAAAAATACTGGGTAGAATTGCTTGGAATTTTTCTCACACAAGCCTTGCTAGACGGGCTCTCAAAACATGCATAAATGCTTTACTCACTTAAAAAACAAAACATTTAAATCCTTTGTAGGGAGAAAACAATTTTTTTTCATACAATCGATTTATTTCGTCCTAAATAATCGACTGCATTTAAAAGAACAGAAGGATCTAGCGAAAATACATAAGTTAACGCCAATCTGAGTTCATTCACCAGAAATATTTTCAATCCACCCTGGTACATTTGATGAAGGTACGCAGATTTTCTCACGTTTCGCTGCTTCGATATGAATGGCGGCGAGGTATAAGACGCGACTTATTGCCAATTATTGGTTTTGGCGGCAAACCTATTGTGAAAAAATTCCGGTTATTTAAATTTGGATGCTTCTACGGCGGGTCTCGTTTGAATGGACGGAAGTACATCTTAACACAATGGACGGGTAATTTGGTTGTTGGAAATCGATAGTTCTGTATAGACAGGTCGACAAGGTTTATTGATACAATTTCATGAAATCCGCACAAAATGCATCGGAAGAGAATCTTCTGCTTCTTGAATCTCCTTCCAATGTGTGAACATTTTTTTTCAACAATCCAGCCATAATCTCACAAGACCAAAGCCAATACCCATAGACTATTTCAGTGTTTGGATGGTGAACAAAGCTCAGCTACTCCTCACGTTTGGATCAGTTTTGGATGCTAAAATGTTAGATAAAAATAATCATATTTTGTCGATTATAAGTGCCACTTCTTTGATATTTCTTTTGTTTGGATTTTACTTCACATTTTATATTGATTCTCATTCACAGCATGTTGGACCAATTGAGAAAGCTTCTGTTGTTCTTTTATTCTTACTTTCAAGGGGCGTTTTGTTTCTCCGAAAAAGATATTCCGTATTGTCATGGTATCTCATATATGCAATTCTTTGTTCTTTCATTTTCATTATAAGGTTTAACTATTGTTAGATTAGCCCTGATAGTATCTTTCCCCAATTTATTCCCAATTATTTCATATATTCCACAAAATAGAATACCCGGATTGAAGTCACGTAAACCATTATGGCATAATAAGTTCTTCAATATCGACAATATCGACATAAGTGATAAAGAATTATGGAAAACTGAGTGAAACTCTTACGAAATGTTCAATAAGTATCTCGTTTCTGATCCTTCTGAAAAAGTTCCTGGTTTTGCGCTTCCAAGAAAAATTTGGACAGTTCTTAATCGTTTGAGAACAGGTCATGGTCGTACCAATGGCATGCTATTTAAATAGAACTCAGTTCCTAGCGCAAGTTGTGAATGTGAAGCAGAAGAAACAATACGTCATCTCATCAATAGTTGTCTCATATATAAATTTTAAGATGGTTTTAGGGCTATTGATGATGTTTCCGACTCTTTCTTGGAATGGGTTATAAAATTCAAACGAATATGATACGTATTTTTGTTATTCAGTTCTTTTTTCTGCTTTTGTCTTTTTATTTCCAGATTCGATGTGGGCAACTTGAAGAAGTCTCTGTCTCCATCAATAGAAGACCATTCTTGAAGAAAGAAGTCCTAAAATATATTTCAGCTTATTTTTGTACTTTCACACTTAGGCGGGGAGCCAGGGTTTTTTTTTTTTTGGGGTTTTTTCCCTAGGCTTTTATGTGATACGCCGAATTGTATGACACCCCGTCACTATTTATTTATGATGAAAAAAGGGTGAGGTCATTAGCTTCGCAGACGACACTGCTATACTATACGAGGATGATACATGGCCGAATTTAAAGTCTAAAGCCGAAGGGGATATATCAATGATAAAACAATGGCTCGAATCAAATAAACTGACAATCAACTTAAAAAGACCAAATACTTACCGTTCGCCTCCTACGAATCTGGTTTACCACAAATTGGCTCACTGAATATCAATAGTGAAACGTCAATACCTGAAGGTGACGCCATGGAATTTAGATAGGAATTTGAAATGGGAGAAGCATATAGACAATTTAGTCAAAAAACTCAGATGCCTTTTGCCAGGATTTAGACATCTTAAAAAATACCTAAATGTAGAAGAGCTAATGGAAATATATGGTGCCCTCTGTCAATCTCTGATAAGATATGGTATAATAGGTTGAGGTGGTGCATACGAATGCCATATGAAAAGAGTGGAGGTAATTCACTCCGTGTCATCTATAGTAAACCGCTTTTATTTCCATCAGACGAATTATACACTATAGCAAGGGTAATGAATTTTCACCAACTATACAGGGTGATTCCGGAGGAGACCGTCAGATTTTAGGTGAAGTATACACTAGTCAAGGCAGTTTCGAAACAATGTTGGGTTTAAGGTTCGGGGCCTTCATTGAGAGTCTACAGAGTGATTTGTCCGATTCGACCGATTTTTCTTTTATTCATAACTTTGGTATGGCTTGATCAATCTTGATGAAATTTTCAGTGTAGAACAATAAGATTATCTTCTTTCAATAATTTCAACAGTTTTTCAAAAATACAGAATGAGAATTATGATAAGTTCAGATTAACTATGCAGGTTGAAAAAACACCCTGTACATACCGTTTTCAGAAATTTTCTACTTGCTCCAGATTCTACCATAAGTTTACATTACTGGAGCGTTTTTATTTTTTTTGGCACACGTCCATTTCTCCTAGAAAAATGTTTCAAAGATGAACAATATCGTTTTTTCGCTCCAAGGCATTGAGAATATTCTGAACTAGATGGTAAAGCTGTATTGTCCAATAATACAAAGCTCTTCCTGAGTCCTAAAATAAATTTTCCAAATTCGAAATTCATTTTTGATCCCTCATATTCAGATGTATAAAATCATTTAATTCAAAAAATTTCTTTATACGGACGTGAACCAAAAAAATCTACATACTACTACTACAAATACAGAATAAACATTCGAAACATATGAAAGGCAAAATTATGGATTAACATATAATTGAGTCATTATTCAGGTGATTTTCGGCACACTTCCGTTTTTCTATGAAGCGAATATTCCTAAAACATAGTAGTTTCGTTCAAAAATGTACTCACTTATCTCCTTATGGTATGTAAAATATTGAATCACGAATGTATGATAAATAGTTTTAATGAAATTGAAAATTCTCCATGAAAATTAAATCTCTATTTAAATCAAGTTTAATTTAAGATCCATGGTTACCATCACAGTGAACCGCAGAATGAGAATATTCAATAAATAATCTGTCACAAGAAGTGTATTTCAACATGCCTCAATTAGTTACTCATGCGGAATATGCGGATATGATTTTTGTTTATGGTTTTTGTAACGAAAATGGAAATGAAGCCAAAATGGAATACCATAGACGATTTCCCAACCGACGTCAACCAAATAAATGTACTTTCGGACGAGTATTCCATTATTCTAAAGAACATGTGCAATATCCTAGTAAGGCAGAGCCTACTCAAAATGAAATTTTGATTCAAATTGTTGAACAGGTGGAGGAGGAACCGTCTATTAGTACTCGTCAAATTAAAACCGAATTAGGAATTTCGCAGAGCAAAGTGATCAAGACTTTGAAGAAGGAACAATTCTACCCATACCATTACCAAAAGGTGCAAGAACTGTTGCCACAAGATCTGTCCCAACGATTAAAATTTTGTCGCTGGGTTATTAGTCACCAACGAACTATTTTTCGTATTCTATTCAGCGACGAGGCTATGTTCACTAAGAATGGAATTTTTAATATCCACAATTCCCACGAATGGGCAAGAGACAACCCGCATTTGAAGAAGAGTCATAATACACAACACAGATTTTCTGCCAATATTTGGCTTGGAACAATAGACGGAAATTTAGTTGGCCCTCACATTTTTGCGGAAAGATTAAATGGTGAAATTTACCTAGATTTTTTGGAAAATAATTTACCAAATCTACAAATGTACATATCCGCTCTATGTACTTTCAGCATGATGGAGCACCACCTCACTTTGCATTGAATGTGAGAAATCACCTGGATGTAAATTATCCGAACAGATGGATTGGTCGTGGAGGCCCTATTGCTTGGCCACAAAGATCGCCTGATTTGAACCCTTTAGACTATTTTGTGTGGGATATCTGAAAACAAGAGTTTATAAGGTTGAAATTAGAAGTAGAGAACACCTAGTTGAAAGGATTTTTGAGGAATGTAATATCTTGAAGCAAAATCACTCCCTCATTAGAAGGTCAATTGGAAATTTAATAAAAAGGTCTCGAATATGTATTCAAAAAAGGGGAAATCATTTCGAACATTCTATGTAAATTTTGTGTTAATCCTTAGTTTTGCCGTTCATGATATGTTTCGAATGTTTATTCTGTATAAGTTGTAGATTTTTTGGTTTAAGTAGGTAGGTATAAAGATATTTTCTGGATTAAATGATTTTATACATCAGAATATGAGTGATTAAATATGAATTTCGAATTTGAAAGAACTACTTTAGGACTCAGGAAGAGCTTTGTATCATTGGATGACACCGGTTCACATTCTAGTTCAGAATATCCTCACTGCCTTGGAGCGAAATAACGATATTGTTCATACTTGAAAAATTTTTCTAGGAAAACTGGATGTGTGCCAAAAAAACTAAGAACGCTCCAGTAATGTAAACTTATGATAGAATCTGAAGCATGTAGAAAATTGTTGAAAACAGAAAGTACAGGGTGTTTTTTCAACCTGCAAACTTAATCTGAACTTATCATAATTCCCACCCTGTATTTTTGAGAAAGTGTTGGAATTATTGAAAGAAGATAATCATATTGTTCTACAATGAAAATTTCATCAAGATTGATCAAACCATACCAAAGATATGAATAAAAGAAAAATCGGTCGAATCGGACAAATCACCCTATATACTCTCATTAAAGGCCCCCAACCATAAACCAAACATTGTTTCGAAACTGCCTTGACTAGTGTATACTTCACCTAAAATCTGACGGTCTCCTGTATAATGCTCAAATTTTGAGTGCAGTTTTTTCTGGGAGAGTTGACTTGCAGCCAACAGAATGTGTATACGAAACCAGGAATAAAAATTGTATATTTACACCCAGAGTTGAAAAGCGCATCGGCCAGAGATGCTTCTCATACCTAGCACCGAGAATCTACAAAACAATCCCCAGGAAATTAAGAAATGAGAGGAACATTGGGAAGAGGAAGAGACTTGTCAAAGAATGGATCAATTTATAGTGGACATTTAAAAACTGATGCGGAAATTCACAGGACGGTCATTTTACAATTCATGGTCTCAAGGATATCGATTTGGGTGTGGGTATAGTTTGAAGGGTTTGAGTAAAATTTGGGATAATCTTAATACATTTGAGTTAAATTAGTTATATTTGTTTTGTTCTCTTTGGACGTTACGCGGGTTATATTTTTTGTTGTTGTTGTTCTCTTATTTTCATCATAGGCTTAGGAAATAATGTATACATTAATGTAATCAATTGTACATCGCGTACAGGTTCTGAGCCTCTGCGATTATTGTTTATAATTCAACAAACTATATTATTATTATTATTATTATTGTGTTGACAGAAGTTTGAAGGGCGATTGTTCGAAGTAACTTGAAGAAGTTTTCAAACAATAGATAAGTACAAATTCTAGTTTCAGAGTTTTCTCAATCTTGATATTCAATGAAAGTTGGAAAATTTTCAAATTTTCTCACTTTTTCAAAAGCTATTTTTTCTTGAGATGATAGAAGATGTCTATTGAAACTTTGATAGCAAGAACCATCAGAGATGGTGGATATGGCAAAAATAATAATTCAACATATGTAATAGATGGTGAAAATGGCACAAAAAATAATTTTTTCTTATAAATAACCACCCAATTATTAAAGGCGAAATTTTCGAAAAAACAAAAGTGCTGGGACATAATGGTCCAGTAAAGAAGGGCTGAAATCACTTTTTCTCGGAAAGAGCTGCATTTTAGATATGTAGATTGTTATAAAGAGAGAAACATATGGTCAAAAATGCAGGTGTTAAAATTTTCAGGAACATTGAAAAATTCTTGAAAATATAGAGAAAAATACGGGTTTTCTGATATTTTCGCACATGAGAAGGTTAAATGAGAAGAAGTTTAAAAAAAAAAGTTGTAGAGCGGAAAATTCTAGTCCAAATTATGTACTTTACCGTTCTCGAAAGTGATTTTGTATACTGATTATTAAGGTATTTCTCCAATGCGGCGATAACAGTGAAGATCAGAAATTTTTATTAAGGCGCCTAGTGCAAAACAGTGAACGAAATCCTAGACATCTGAAGTTCTAGAACAGGGTAGGATTCAGCACAAGTTGTCTGGAGAGTGTGATTTGAAATTCTCGGTCTATTGGATTGAATAATAGCTCGTTTGGGATATCAATAACATGTTATTATTGGGTTTAAACTCATTAGTTTGAAATCGATATTTTTTGTTTGGGATTGATAACAGTTAAATATATTAGTAGTATTAATTTCTATTTTCGAATATTATTCCGTCGAAATCTGCAATCAGGAACAAATATTTCACTCACGCATGTTTTTAACAACACCTGTTAGAATAAGCGATAAGGAGTCAGTGTCACTGCTGCATCTTAAGGAGAAACATATCGTCTGTCTTCCGCTTGCTATATTAATTACGTATTGGGAAATAAACGTGGAGATAAATTGTTGAATTTTCATTGAAGCCTAACATCAAATAAATCACATTTCAAGTACCTTTGCGAATATACAGTCCATGTTTTAAACAAGTGACGCATTGAAATGAATAATTGCCCCACCAAAATTTCATTTTCTGAAATAACTCGTTGACGGCATTTTGAATACTTACAAGAACAGATTATTATATAGTTAGTTATGAGGGGAAAACTTTCTCAACAATAATACTTTCATAAAAAAATTTAAAGACAAATATAGTAATGTCATTATCATCGAATAACATCGTGGGAAGCAACCAGTTTTCTTTTACAAATCTACCAATATAATGGAGCTTAGTAAAGATTGGTTTTTAATCACGAATCTCTCAGTAATTATCACTTATAATACCACAAGAGCTTCAAAATTATCAGGTATTTCCCGATAGGTTCGTTGCAAACAAATGAAGAGTCAAGTTTTTCAGAATTTTCCTGAAAAACTTGACGATTTTATTTGTTTGCAGGAACCTATCGGGAAATACCAGATAATTTTGAAGCTCGTGTGGTATTCGGGGATTATTTTTCTGTCCCAAATGTCGGCCAATAGAATTGCACCATGAGACGAAATGTACAGTTAACAAATAAGAATTTCATAATGAATAAAACAACATTTAATTAAGAATCAGGGTAGTGCAATTAAAAATACAATTGTTGTAAACATTGGTGCATGTTTTCTTCTTCAGTCAGAGTTATCGGTAATGGTCCCAGAAGAGGTAGATGGCATGAGGTTTATACTGTTGATGGCATTTTCTGCAGTAGGCTCACTCCTTCGCAGTTTCTTGACAATTAATTCGTGGTGTCCCTGGTCGAGTTGGAGATACGGCTTGATGGAGTTACTGTTGGCATGTCCAGTTATTTTGATTATCTGCTGCTCTCCCAGGCCCGATTTCGATAGATTGGAGACGGCTGTTGCACGACTGGAGTGATTGGTGATTTTTTGTTACCAAGGTCAAGCCCAGCTTTTTGTGCTGACTCCTTAACCCACTTTGAAATCGTGTTTTTGGCCTACTGGGGAATCCTTGTGCCACCTAGCGCCTGGAACTTCATTCCAGAATGGATTTTGGGTCAGGAATAGTCTGTCGCTCTTGATATTGACATCTCTCTTCTCTCTCAATTTCTGGAACAGTCTCACTGGGCACTTGTCAGGAATTTCCCGATTCTCCACTAGTCACTTGCTGTCTGATAATTTTTTATCACCACCTTGTGTGGTCTTGCTGAAAATTGGATTGTATTCAATTATCCCAGTTGTTTCCCCGTCATTTCGCTGTTCTGCCTTGAAGTGATGTATTGACGCCATGCTGCCCTCAAACAGTGGTCATTGCATCCCAATCTTTTTCCTCTAACGCTGCTGCACTTGCCCTCCGTTTTTCCGGAATAGATTGTAAAGCCTTACGCTTGGCATCACGAGCTCCTCGAGCGGTTTTGAATGCAGCATCCGAAAATGGGTTGATTTTGATGTCGAAATCGTTCAAATACTTTTCTTGAAGTAATTTGGCAGTCTGATTCCACATTGTTTTTATTGTACCTTCCTTATAGTCTTCTCCATCCATTTTCTTCATATTGTAAGCGTAATTGTTGCGATATTCTCGCAACAAAGGACCGTTCTCGGAATTTGGCGGAGCAGCCGTTACTTCCAAGAACGCCTTCTGTGGGACAGAATTTTGGAAATACCTAAACTCAGCTACCTGAACCTTTGTATACGTCCGAACCATTTTAGTAATTCAAATAATTTCTGTCTGCACCTCTCAAGGTGGTAAGTACTCCTACAAGTAAATTTACTCTCTCTCAAGACGCTCTTGTGCACAGTACTTCTACAAGTAAATTCTCTCTTTATCAATTTACTTTTCACGAGTCCATAACGGCACTCACAACTACAAGTTCCTCTAAAGATCTCTCAAAATAATCTGTTTTCGGGTCAGTTAGCTACCCTAGTTCATGTGTATGTGAATTACGCAGTTGAAATTCTCTACGTAAAGGAAAAAGGTTGTGAATTGTGAATCTGTGAAAGCAATTACATATCGCCAAGGCACAATTCATCAGTGGAAGCTTGTGAAGCTTTATCCAAAGTGCTTGCACCTTATTCTGAGAAATCTACCCTCGACGATTGAAGCAGAGCTGTGGTGAACTCAAACAACAAATAAGGTCAGATCTCTTTATCATATTATATTACCAGAAGTGCCTAGATTGAGCAAAGAGGTTCAAATCCTTAGTTATTATAGACACCTAAAAACTCTTTCTATAAGTGTGAACTCAAGTGCCGAATATTGTGTACCTATTCTTATCTGTGAATACATAATTCTATTGTAACTACAAACTTGTTTTTATTCACCTTGCAAACATCTTTTCTACCAAAGATAATTTTGGATCTACTGTTTTAGTATAACCAGCGACTCAGGAAGTCCACTGCCCTTCATTAAGCGGGTGATTATTATTATTTCTAATTTTGTACCCGCACAAATTGGTCCTTCGAGCCGGATCCAAGAATTCGACTTTGGTAGAATTTGCAAGATTGTGAATTCTTTGTGTTCACACATTCTGTGATTCTGTTCTTTTTTCTTTCTAATTTGTTAAATTTCTTCATTTTATATATTTAGAACATTTTAATTAAGATCTATTTAAAATGGAAAACGAAACTTATACTAATCTCAAGGCTAAACGCTCAATATTCAAGGCAAAAATGACTAGAACTATCAATTGGTTTGATCAAAACTGTGAATCACAATCAAATCCAAAGGTTTAAAAGAAATACCTCGAATCACTCGAGGCTGCTTTCAAAGGATATGACAGAGTTCAGGATTCCATTGAACTTTTGCCGAATTACGAAAATTTTGATAATGAAAATCGTGAGGAAGTAGAAATGAAATTCCATACTATTGCTGGAAAAATTGAACTTCAAATTGAGCAATTGTCAACCTCTAATATCAGAACTTCTATTCCTCAAGGCCATTGTAATATTAGCTTACCACAGATTAATATTAAACCGTTCAAGGGCGATGCCTCTGAATGGACTTCTTTCTTACAATTATTCGATGCTATGATTATATCAAACACCTCTCTCTCTGCAATTCAGAAGTTTATATATTTAAAGATGTCGTTGCGAGATGAACCCCTCAAACTTATAGAAGGTTTATCTGTAATTGATAAGAATTTTGAGATTGCTTTAAGTATTTTGAAAAAAGGTATGAGAATAAGTTGACAGTGATCAACATTCATTTCATTTCAATGTTAGAGACCACTCCAATGACAAAATGTAATGCTGTAAACTTAAGAGAATTTGTAACCAATTGTAAAAAGAAATTGGGATTCTTTGCATAATCTGGGTTATTCTGAGGCAGAACTGCTAGAATTCTTCCTTATTTATGTTCTTAGCAAAAAGACTGACGTCAATACTAGAAGAGCTTTTGAAACTGAAAGGAATAGTGAACAACTACCTTCTTTAAATCAGTATTTTGAATTTTTAGAAAAAGAAGTTTAGTTTTTGAAAATTTAAGTAATTCTGAGGTACCAGTAATAAATA
Source organism: Micraspis discolor (assembly GCA_030674115.1). Classification (NCBI taxonomy): domain Eukaryota; kingdom Metazoa; phylum Arthropoda; class Insecta; order Coleoptera; family Coccinellidae; genus Micraspis; species Micraspis discolor. The sequence goes on along the minus strand of JARTUT010000946.1, from coordinate 70,085 downwards.
AAATTTGGAGATCTCCCCATAAAACTTCTCTTCACTTGGCTAACAGTCATGGTACATCAAATACACAGAATTGCTCTTTCTGCAATGACCACTCTCACAAAATTTATTCTTGCGACAAGTTCGAAGGCAAATCTCTCATTGAAAAGAAACATTTTATAAATTCTAAAAACTCTGTTTCAATTGTCTGGGTAACGGTCATCAGGTCACCCAATGTAGTTCTAAAAGACTTTGCGTGGTGTGCTCCAAAAACATCACAGTTTGCTTCATCCCAATCAATACTCACAGTCTCGCAATTCACAAAATTCTTCTCATGCGGGACATCATGCTGAGGTTTCTTCTCGCACCTCTAGCCCAAATAGTTCGCATTTCAACTCGCGACCAAGACTTCCTCTCTCCTCAAATTCCGGATCTCAAGCCCAACAAGAATCACAGTCCAGGCAGGAAGTCGAATATAGTGTTCCCAAAGGTTCTCAGGCATTCTCTGGTATTTCCACAAAATATAACCATGTTCTTCTGGCCACCGCTAATGTATACTTATACAACTCTCAAGGGCACAGAATCAAAGCCAGAGCCATTCTCGACAACGGCTCTCAAACTTCATTTATCAAGGAAGACTTAGTCAAGAAACTAGGCTATGTGCCTTACAACCACTCAACCATAGTTTCAGGAATAGGATTGAGCAATAATCGTTCTACAAAAATGATAGATCTCACTATCTTTTCAAATGTTCCTCCATATCGAAAGTTTCAGCTAAAATGTGCTATTCTTCCGAGTATAACATGCCAACTTCCACAATTCAAGTTGAATGTATCTCAGTGGAACATCCCTAGTGAATTGAGACTAGCGGATCCCGATTTCGCAACACCTTCAGATATCGACATGCTCATCGGTGCCGGTCTATATTATGAGTTACTTTTTCAAGGCAGTTTTCTCTTGGTAAAAATCTACCTACTCTTATCAACACCCATTTGGGATGGGTTGTTGGAGTTCATTCCATCTCAGCAAAGGGCACAAGCTCAGAAATCTCTCTTGAGTGTAGCTCAGAAATGAACACAGCAGCATTTCTCTGCTGTCTCGAGAATCTGAGGAATCGGAACTTGAGCAGCAAGTCACTAGATCCTGGGAGCTAGAAGATGTTTCGAAGGCTAGGACTCTCTGTCCATTTGATAAAGCTGCAGAAACATCGTTTATCAATACAACCAAGGACTCAATGGATGGCAGGTTTCAACCATTAAAAACCGTTAAAATCTCCAAAGGAAAATCTAAAACTTGGAGATTCCTTCGCCATAGCTCGAAAAAGGTTTGGCAACCTAGAAAAAGGTTTTTAAAGATCCCCAATACTATGCACAGTATAAACAGAACCGTTCAAATTGGTATCGTTCTGTTCCTGATCTCAAAATAGGATCCTTGGTTCTTTTGAAGGATAAGGATACCCCACCACTAAAATGGCCTTTAGCTAGAGTATTGGAAGTTTTCCCAGGGAGGATAAAAAATAAGAGTAGTAAAGCTGAAAACGGCAGATGGAATCTTCACTAGAAGCATTTCTAAATTGTGTCCCCTTCCCATATCAGAAGAATCTGAAAATTAGACTCACTTCTCCTATTGGACAACACTTATCGTTTCCTATGAACTGTGATTCTCTTGCTTTTCTCATTAGTTGATGGCTTTCTTCTCTCCTTTTATTTTTTCTTTTATATTTGTTTTTTGTTGGCACGATTCTTGTTGAAGCTAGAAAACTTCAACAGGCGGGAGTATGTTGCGATATTCTCGCAACAAAGGACCGTTCTCGGAATTTGGCGGAGCGGCCGTTACTTCCAAGAACGCCTTCTGTGGGACAGAATTTTGGAAATACCTAAACTCAGCTACCTGAACCTTTGTATACGTCCGAACCATTTTAGTAATTCAAATAATTTCTGTCTGCACCTCTCAAGGTGGTAAGTACTCCTACAAGTAAATTTACTCTCTCTCAAGACGCTCTTGTGCACAGTACTTCTACAAGTAAATTCTCTCTTTATCAATTTACTTTTCACGAGTCCATAACGGCACTCACAACTACAAGTTCCTCTAAAGATCTCTCAAAATAATCTGTTTTCGGGTCAGTTAGCTACCCTAGTTCATGTGTATGTGAATTACGCAGTTGAAATTCTCTACGTAAAGGAAAAAGGTTGTGAATTGTGAATCTGTGAAGCAATTACATATCGCCAAGGCACAATTCATCAGTGGAAGCTTGTGAAGCTTTATCCAAAGTGCTTGCACCTTATTCTGAGAAATCTACCCTCGACGATTGAAGCAGAGCTGTGGTGAACTCCAAACAACAAATAAGGTCAGATCTCTTTATCATATTATATTACCAGAAGTGCCTAGATTGAGCAAAGAGGTTCAAATCCTTAGTTATTATAGACACCTAAAAACTCTTTCTATAAGTGTGAACTCAAGTGCCGAATATTGTGTACCTATTCTTATCTGTGAATACATAATTCTATTGTAACTACAAACTTGTTTTTATTCACCTTACAAACATCTTTTCTACAAAGATAATTTTTGGATCTACTGTTTTAGTATAACCAGCGACTCAGGAAGTCCGCTGCCCTTCATTAAGCGGGTGATTATTATTATTTCTAATTTTGTACCCGCACAGTAATCTTTCATAATGTTTGCCAATTGCGCTTCACTCATTTCAGCACTCAATGTGTATTCCCTCTCAGTACAAAAAGTAGTAAATTGGTTCCAAACTGTTTTTGCCTTCTCCGTATTAATGGGAACATTTCCTTTGACTTTTTATCGATGGTGGACAGAGAACAAACTCCAAATCGACTCATTTTCATGCAAAATTTCCAATTTTCACAATTGAATTCAACCTGTCAGTTTGACGTGTGCTTCATTTGACTGGATCATGTTTTGTTTATATATAGCAACTACCAGAGAAAATTTTCAAAAAATTATCAGTATAATACCATGTAGGTTGTACCACGTGACGTCGAATGGTGCAATTCTATTGGTCGATATTTGGGTCGGAAAAATAATCAAAAAAATTTAATTTCACGAATAGCTAGTCAAATCGTTGTAGCTGTTATAAAAAACAAGATTAACTATGAAATTTATCCCCTCTCAAGTAAATTCTTGGATAGCACTATATCTGAAATTTCGGAAAGTTTGAAAACTCTCCTATTCCATTTACTAGATTCAAAATGTAGTGCAAGGAAAGATGTGAAACGTGATACAATAGCACTTTCCATTGTTCGTCCAAGAATATTCATTTCCAAATTTCAGTTAGCTGTTGGAACTTATGTTTACAAAAAAACAGGTTATCCTTTGATAATTGACATGTTGAGTAAATTAGGAGTATCGGCTTCACACCACGATATTCAATTATATGAAGCTTCCGTTATTATGCAACCTGCAAAATTAACGCAACCAAATTCTTTCATTCAATTCGTTTTTGATAACACAGATCACAATGTAAGTACGTCGGATAGTCATGAAACATTTCACTGTTTGGGGGGTACTAAAGCCATTACACCAGAATATGATGTTGAATATGAAGGAGGTTCCAAAAGGCTGATGGAAGTGCCACCTGCTTCTAATTTAGCTTCACAAAAGCAGATATAATTGATACCATTCAGTTACACGAATCCTGATGAATTGAAGAGTTCGTTGATAAATCAAAACTTCATATAAAAAGTACAACCTGAAGTTCCAAAATCATATGTTGCGTATTTATGAGCGAAATCTCTCGAAATAGAAAATATTCCAACATGGAAGGGTTTTCGTGAAATATTATCACAAGACGTTACATATATGATGTCTCATGTTAATTGTCTCCCATTCATTAATGCATCACCATCCAGTTTAACCACATTACACACAGCTTTGCTCTATGCAGTTGAAGAAACGAAAAGAAATAAAATTAGAACGACTTTTGTAACATTCGATCAGCCTCCTTATTTCAAAGCTAACTCTATTATTGTGCAGTCGGACAATCCTGAATTTAGGAATATTGCTGTGAGATTAGGAGGGTTCCATTTATTGATGTCATATATGGGCGCCATTGGCTTTATCGTGGATGGGAGTGGTTTGAAAGATCTTTGGGCTACTTCATACGCTGCACAATCAGTGAAGGAAATGTCTGAAGGGCTTTCAGCAGAGCTTTACGTGCTCACATATTAACTTTCACTGCTATAGGAATTCATATTTTGAAAACAAGCAATACAACTGCGACTGATGAAATTGAGAAACAAGTTGAAATGATGTTCGAAAAATGGAAGGAAAATTCTCCTACTTTGGGCGACTGTAATATTGACCCAATGATAGTATGTTCAACTCAGAAATGCGAGGGAACACTTCAATATTTGAAGAGCGTGATTATTTTACTCCAGTTTGTAGAAGCAGAACGTATTGGAGATTGAGATTAGCATTTAAGCAGTGTCATGAAAATGTTAGCTCAAAAGTGATCAATGGTACTTACAGGATATGGTGCATTTGGAAACAACGATGGATCCATTAGAATTCGACAGGTTCACAAAAGAAGGGTATTTCACTATTCGTAGGACAGATAAAGCTTGGAGTGGTGTCTGGAGTGATATGTGTATAGAACAAACACTAAATAGATTTTTCGGTACCGATTTAAGGCATGGTAGAGGGGTCACACCCAGTGTTGTTGCGCATTACCTTCTGGGTATGCATCGGCATTTGACGTCATGGAATGTTTGGAGGAATAGGCTGCTTTGAGAACAGCGAATAGTGAATAGTGTTCGTTGAAACCTGAACATTGGGGTTGGCATAGATCACATTATATGCTTCTTCCTAAAATGATGACCAAAGCAGTAGCTCCACAGAAATTATTTAATAATGTAATCAAACTCATTCAAACCCTAGTTTTACTAGTTTCAGAAATTCACTCTTATTCTTGTTTTTATTAATTCACATTTGTTAAAAGTGTTCTGCAGCTGTAATGGAAAATGTGATACTTCTCGCTACAGTTGCAAAAAGGCAGGACTGAAATGTACAAGGTTCTGCAAAATGTGTAACGGCATAACTTGTGAAAATGTCTCTGACCTGATAAACAGAATATAAATGAACTCTGATGTCGATGAAGACGAATGGAATCTAGATGATATTGATGCATTTAATTGAAGAATTATTAGTAAAAATGAAAAAACAGCTTTTCCTGATATTATTCGATGCAGAAACTTTAATTATTATTCATTAATGCTATTGCTCTTCAAATAATTACTACAGTTTTTTAATTAAACTCTTTTATCCCATTACTCTGAATAAATTTCTTTCTTTCGAAGAATTACTATTATTTTACTATCAGAAACATACCTACCTACGTCTGAATTATTATTCGTATATCGTATACATCTTAAGGAAATTCAGCTAGGAATTTGTTCATAATTGCGGCTGGAAACTATTTTAGTTTCTGAATTAATAAAATTTCAATTTCGTCAGATTACAAAATTTCCTTTTTAAAATTTATCCAATTTTTGACTTTTCTATTTTTCATATTACTTCTAGCCTCCATTGAAGAATTTATATCGCCTTCGCTAGCACATCAGATTAGAAAACCGAACATCGTTTTACCCAAACTGTCTATTTCCAACCAAATTAACATTATATGCTAGGGTTCGATGTAATAAATGCAATACAATAACAAAACGAGACTAGAGTCCATCCAACTCTGGCGAATATCTGCCAGATGTTTGGTTTAACATTCAGGTACTCATTTCATGGAGCGCCAAATTTAAAATTCGTTGGTATTGCGCTACTAAAGAAATACGCTGTTTATTAGTATACAAATTCACTTTCGAGAACGATAAAGTACATAATTTGGACTAGAATTTTCCGCGAGAATATCAGAAAAACCGAATTTTTCTCTGTTCGGTCCTTTTGTTATAGCATGAATTTGAAGCTGAGGCGATCGCTAAATATTTGAATTTCGCGCTAATTTTATAAGTCAACACTGGTGACTTCGCACATGTTATGGATACGCTGTGCATACGCATCTAGAACGCGAATTGGAATGGAAGAGCTCTCGCTGTCACGTTTTGTTATCGAAATTGTTTATAAAATCACGCTAATTTTGATTTGTTTTTTGGATATATTACACGCTTGGTTTCACCCGCATATTTGGAAATTTCGCATCGCATTTTGATTGTGTTTTCAACACCGCATTTGAACAAAAGTTGGATTAGAAATCCCGCAGCAAGGGGTCCCTGTGAAGAGCTGATAATTGGAGCAGAGCCCTGAAATCATCGTAGTGCACCGCTGTGGTAAGTCATCATTGTTGACCGCATTTCTTTATATGAATTTTGTTGTTTCATATTATATATTTCGCGTTCGCACCAGCTTCAAACGCAAAAATAAATACAGTCCACTTATCCCTCAAAATTACTGAGCTATCGGACATAACATTGGTCACTTCGGCCGTATATTGATATTGAACTTCGCTTTGATTGAAAGATTAAATTTCATTTTACCTGTTTCAAATTTGGTCTGTTTATTTATTCGAAGATTTTTTGCTACATTCACACATCTGGACCGGCAACGCCCGGCGTTCGCTTATCTCGCTTATCGCATTCGATACATGTTTGTTGAGTTTTCATTGTAATTCATTTGGATTGAATATTTATTTCTTTAAAATAAATTGATTGATTTTTAAATCAGTTGAAATCGCAATATGACAGGTATCAAATTGAGGAAAGCAAGATTAAATAGAAGTTCATGCGTTTGTGAATTATCTTCACTTTTGGATTTAGCCAACCGAGCCGTCTCAGATTCCTCCCTAAGAACTTCCTTTAAAATTCGTTTTAATGAAATCGATGATGTTCGTGAAGAATTTCATAAGCAGCATCAAACTGTCACTGGTATTCTTTTGCAGGGCGATAATGATTCCGAACTTATAAGTGAAGAAACAATTAGAAAAGAATTTCAGGATACGTTTTTTTCCGTTAAAACAATGTATTCAGAATTATTTGATCCAAATGGCGATTCTTTGAATATGTCGGCACAAGCAAGTTTAATTCGAAAACAAAGTCTTGGGTCTTGTGGTACAGCTTGTACACCAAATGTTCGTCTTCCGCAAATAGAAATTAAAAAGTTTAGAGGGGATTACACGCAGTTTGTAACATTTATTGATGTTTTTGACGCTTTGGTTCATAATAATAACTCTTTGAGTGAAATTGAGAAATTTAATTACTTGATTTCTTCTCTAGAAGGTCCGCCACTTTCCTTAGTACGCACTTTACCTATGAGCTCTGGCAATTACCAAATAGCTTACGATTCTCTAGTCAGTCGGTTTTCTAATGAAAGGTTGAGAGCTCAAGCACATTGGAACGCTATTGAAAATACTTCCAAAATTAGTTGTTATAATGAATCTGCCCTTCGTAAGTTACTCAATACTTTCACAGAAAACTTAGCCGCTCTCAAAAATATAAATTTTCCTGTAGAATCTTGGGATTTCATTTTGTTCATGCTCTTGATAAAACGCTTAGATAATGCAACAGTAGCACGTTTCGAACTTGAAAATGGTTCATCATCAATTCCAGAATTCAATACGCTCATTGAATTTCTTAATAAATATTGCATCGCAATGGATACGTTAAGAGCAGCTCATAATTCGTGTAACAAGTTTAAATCCTCTAATCCTAGTAGACCTTCAAACCCGAAATCAAACATTGCATCTTATTTCTCGAATGATCACAAGATTCAACGCTCCAAAAATAGCCCAATTTGTACACTTTGTAAACAAAATCATCCGATTCAATCTTGTTCAGATTTTTTTGGAAAGATCTCCTCAGGAACGTCATGCCTTCATATGATATATTTTCAAGAATTTTCAATGTTCCTGAAAATTTTAACATCTGCATTTTTGACCATATGTTTCTCTCATTATAACAATCAACATATCAAAAACGCAGCTCTTTCTGAAAAAAAGTGAATTTCGCCCTTCCTTTACTGGACTAAAGAAAGGCTTCCGTTCGAGGACCCTTCATCAGATCAGGTATCACCCCCCAATAAAAGCAGCCTCAGCTCTTCGCAGATGATAATGTTGGGCAGCAGGCTTAGTAGACCGACGACTTGTCAGTATCGACCTTAATTTGGTTGCGATCCGTCATGAGAACGATCGTTCTACGGTGGCAAGGTGGTAGTAGATATAATACCGCGACGATGGTCTCTCCTAGTCTTGCGTTCCGTTTAACCGTTGTTTTTGCGGCCGTCGCGATCCTAGACGTCGCCACGGCGAAAATAAAACTCCGATTTGGACACTACGACAATCTTTCGGTGGCCAGGTGCGAAGTGAAGTGCTGGTACAAATCAGGAAAAAATGAGGTGAGGAATTAGTTTTTCGAAAATTCAGATAAATATGCAGAGTGTTCCTGAATTGACGCGAAATATTCCAGAAGGAAAATCTCTAACAAAAAGGGGTCTTCCGTATAACTTATCGTTAAATATCCTTTTCCTTCTAAGTAAATTAAATAATAGTAATAATTTAAATAATTTTTTCAATGATGTTTTATTCAGTTGTGAAAAATATCTCAAGTCCTTATAAAAATTTCAAGGATTAGGGAAAAGCTGGGCAATAAAACTACAGGGTGTCTCAAGTTCGAGTGCCTATTAGACATTTCTGGAGAACTAGACATATTTGAAATCTGAAAATTGGGATTATGATATTGTTCGAAGTTCTCTACAGAGCTAAAATATTTTCGAAGCCCAAATACTTCCAGTTATACAGGGAGTGAAAATAAATTTGACGAAAAAATTTTTTTTCAAGTTTTCCCCTCCTGGTGTGATCGAGTATTCAATAGTGAATATCAATAGTTAAATCGAATAGATTTCAAAATATCCGAAAAAAACTGGAAAAAAAGTCAAATATGTTCAGTCAGTAATATGTTCATTATTCTTATTTTAAATATCCTGAGCATAAACCGCTTTCACAACATCGAAGATGAAGGATGTGAAAAGGCCATGCATCTTTTGGATTTCAAAAACATCATCACAGGGTGTTTCAAATTTTGTGTTGAAAATTGTGATCTTAAATTGGCCATAACTTCTGTTTTTCAAATTAGAACCCTATTTTTTTATAATTGTGTTGGATTTTGCGGTCAAAAATAATGATAGTTTTCTCACATGATTATGCTCCTAAATACAATAATTTCTGAGTTATTTGAGATTTTCTGGATTTATGGTGTACGTAGAGTCAAATTGATTGCATCTATAAATATTCAATGAATATTCTTTCAAAACCATGGGATTACTCTATACCCATAGAATATAAATTATCTGTTAATAATTCACAAGTGTCAGGTGTTATTGTTATTCATTATCTTCATTTATCGATTTAACAAAATGAACCGTTATTCTAATTACGAAATTCTGGATCTATTTTATATACATGGTGAATGTGACAGAATTATTAGTAGAACCTGCCGGGCCTTCAACGAGAAGTATCCCCATTTACCTTCCATGACGGAGAAGATCTTTAGAAAATATCTTTCAAAGTTTTGGATGTGATAGAGTCCCTAAAGAATATAAAAGAAGGGTAGTTGATGATGAGGAAAATGAAATTAGTGTTTTGACTTATTTCGAAGCGAATATAAAATGCATCTATTCGAAGTGCAGCTCATGAAATCGATTTAGACAGAAATTCAGTGCACCGAATTTTGAAAAAACACAACATGCATGACTACAAATATGAGAAAGTTCATGCATTAAATAAAAAGGTTTCAAGACGTATTCGAAAGTGTGTGGAACAAAATGGTTAACATATTGAAACTCTTACCTGATCATTTATTTTGTTAATTTGTGTTTTATCATGATTTATTTATAATTATAATTCGGTGTACTGTAGCGAATCTATTTAATGTGTTTCCTATTGAAGAGATGATTTCTCATTCGCTTCGAAATGAGTTGAAATACTAATTTCATCAACTGCCCTTTTTTGTATTCTTTAAGGGCTCTTACATTCCAAAATTTGGAAAGTATGAAACATCTTTTCAGAAATAGTAAAAAAAAAATGGGGATACTTCTCATTGGATACTCAACATTTTGTGTCATCCACCATGGATATGAAATAAACAATATCATTAAGTTCATTTGAATTTGTATTGCGTATACATTTGAAATATTACAATATAAGAAATTAAATCCAAATTTTAATTATTAGAATAGCAACGATTCATTTTGTGAAATCAAAAATTTCATAACGACTAACAATAAGACCTGTCTGACACTTGTGAATTATAAATGAGATGATTTATCTTCTATGCTCACAGAATACCCTCATGAATCAAATTCGAAGAATTTGACTCTACTTACTACATAAATCCAGAAAATCTCAAATAACTCAGAAATTATTGAATTTAGGAGCATACTCATGTGAGAAAACTATCATTATTTTTGACCGCAAAATTCAACCCAATTTATAAAAAAATGATAAAACTGCACCATAAAAATTTTCATTTGAACAGTGTCATTTGAAAAAAATTTTTTTTGTTACTCTGAACCTATTCGGCCGATTTGATCGAATAACGAACTAAGCCGAGATATTTATACCTCAAACCTATTCTGAAAGTTTCAACTCTCTAGTTTCATCCGTTCGAGAGTTATCGTGTTCACGGAACGGACGGACAGAATCGATTTTGACCACGGATTATTCATCAGTAGGTCCAAACAAAACGATTGATACCACTTTTGCACAAAAATTCGAAAGTCACAGACATTTGAGCAAATTGATAAGCACTCTGTTCAGGTGAACAAGAGCGCCAAAAATAGGGTTCTAATTTGAAAAACAGAAGTTATGGCTAATTTAAGATCACAATTTTCAACACAAAAATTTGATAGTATGGAGTTGGCTGTGCACACCAGAGAAACACCCTGTGATGATATTTTGAAATCCAAAGGTGCATGACCTTTTCACATCCTTCCTCTTCGATGTTGTAAAAACGGTTTACGCTCAGGATATTTAAAATAAGACTAATGAACATATTACTGACTGAACATATTTGACTTTTTTCCAGTTTTGTTTATTTATTTTGAAAACTATTCGATTTAATACAATGGTTTTAACAGAAATGTATTCACTATTGAATACTCGATCATAACAGGAATGAAAAACTTGAAAAAAAATTTTTCGTCGAATTTATTTTCACTCCCTCAATAACTGAAAGTTTTTGGGCTTCGAAAATATTTTAGCTCTGTAAAGAACTTCGAACAATATCATAATCCCAATTTTCAGATTTCAAATATGTCTAGTTCTCCAGAAACGTCAAATAGGCACTCGAACTTGAGACACCCTGTATATTACTTTTTTGACAAGAGGTTTTTCAATAAATAAAATTGGTGCATTAAAAAGTTCTGATACAAAATATTATAGTGGTTGATTTTTTGTAACTATATTATGAGGTTACAAGCATTTTTTTATGTTGTGTGATGTTTTCACAAAAACTTGTACATTGTGCCATGAATCCTGCTAATACTCTTCGCCTGTTGAAACTTTCTGTCTGGGAATTTGAAAATTCTGTTGCATGATTGAAAATTGGTATTTCATATGATAGAAACCATTTAATAATTAATTTCTGCATGTTTGTCTCTATTTGTTACCAATATTGACTTTTATGTTGTTATCGAATCAATTAAGATTTTAAGTTACCTCCAGGATATATATAAATATATATTCTTTTTTGAACTTTGGCTGACAATATTTAGTTAGCAAACAATAAAGCATATAGATCAGGGGTTAGTGACGGGGTGTCATACAGTTCGGCGTATGACATAAAAGCCTAGGGAAAAAAGCCCAGTAAAAAACCCTGGTTCCCCGTCTAAGTGTGAAAATACAAAAATAAGCTGAAATATATTTTTGGGACTTCTTTCTTCAAGAGTGATCTTCTATTGATGGAAATAGTGACTTCTTCAAGGTGCTCACATTGAATCTGGAAATAAAAAGACAAAAGCAGAAAAAGGAACTGAATAACAAACATACGTCTCATATTCGTTTGAAATTTATAACCCATTCAAGAAAGAGTCAGAAACATCATGAATAGCCCTAAAACCATCTTTAAATTTATATATGGGACAACTATTGATGAGATGAGGAATTGTTTCTTCTGCTTCTCCACATTCACAACTTGCGCTAGGAACTGAGTTCCATTTAAATAGCATGCCATTGGTACGACCATGACCTGTTCTCAAACGATTAAGAACTGTCCAAATTTTTCTTGGAAGATCAAAACCAGGAACTTTTTCAGAAGGATCAGAAATGAGATACTTATTGAACATTTCGGATATCATTATCCGAGTGATGAACATTGTTTATAAATGAAACTAGACAAAAAAACTCAATAACTGACATATTATTATGATAAGTTATTTCCCAAATTTCATTCTGAATTTTCAAATTGGATACATTGAATTTAAACCGATTTTGTATCTAATCTCAAACGAAAATGGATGCTCAACAAAAACAATTTTTGCCAAAGAATAACACTTGACAATTTTTCGTCTGAATATTCCGTAACACCGAATCTATACAGGATCTTTCACGAGGACCTCATCCATATTTATACAGGAACCTACTGAACGTATTTTCATGAAATTCCGCACATAAGCAGCATAAGTATTTCACGATGCTGATGAAATCTAAAATAGTTTCAAGGCATGAGCACCTCCGGTTTTTCTGAAAATGACGTCAACTTCCGTTTTCAAATTACCATTTTTTGTTGCAGAAATAGATTCCTTAAAAAATTTCAAGTTATTTTGATGTAACATTTTTCAGTTTTGGTTGGAAAATTCTCTCTGAGCAGGAAAATTTGAAAAAAAATCGAAAATAGAGCTCCGCTGAAACAAGAATAACTTCGAGGTTTGAGAGAGAGAGAGAGAGAGAGATTAATTGATGAATTGCAAAAATACTATTGCTTTCACAAGTCAAAATCAGCAAGATAACTGGAATCAACAATTATAACATGATAATATAATAATACAATATAATATTTGATGACGAGATATTGTTGATGATGGAGCTCGTGTTGAATGATTGTTTGGGCTATTACCATCATCTATTGTGGATGTAATGATTTCCGACGTTTCGATAGACATCTTCTATCTTTATCAAGGAGAAAAGTAAGAAACCTTTTGAGAATTATCAATTTTCAAAAGTAAATATTGACAGAAGTCATGAAAGAAAAATGAACGATGTTATATACTCATCTGTGATATGATGATCTTTTTAAGTTGGATCGAACTATCGGCGTCCAAACTTCTGGCAGATCTATAGATGGAGCACTTATGGAATCTGGTGTTATTTTCATAAATGCTCCATCTATAGATCTGCCAGAAGTTTGGACACCGATAGTTCGATCCAACTTTAAAAAGATCATCATATCACAATGAGTATATAACATCGTTCATTTTTCTTTCATTACTTCTGTCATATTGACTTTTTGAAAATTGATAATTCTCAAAAGGTTTCTTACTTTTCTCCTTGATAAAGATAGAAGATGTCTATCGAAACGTCGGAAATCATTACATCCACAATAGATGATGGTAATAGCCCAAACAATCATTCAACACAATATAATATATTAACATAATATAACCCTTGATATAACCTTACAACAGAAATAGACACAGCATACAAGTATACAGATTCAAAACTGTAAGACATCCTATAAATGAGTCCTTTCAAAACATGTCTATAAACAGAAACTTTCAAAGTTGCATAAAACAATTAAAATGTGTCAGAGCACCGACTGGTAGAGATCTAGTAGTATTATAGATTTTGGTTTTGGATGGAAAATTTTCATTTTGGGATTTTTCAAGATGTAAGATTGATGTAGCCACTTTAAAAATTGAAATCGCGATTCATGATACAGGGGGTGAAAAAATCGCTTTCATAGTTAGGGATGACAAAATCGTGAAAAATCAATTTTATCGAATTAGAACCCCATTTTCTTAAGGCAGATATTGAATCTACGTTGAAAAATAATGTGAGTGTATGCATCACACACTTGCCCTAAAGTGGATATTTTCTGAGTTATTCACAAAAAACTATTTTCGTCTTGAATTTTCAGCTATTTCTTTTCCTTCACGCCAAAAAGATGAAATTTTCAGGAACTGTTACTTAAACCATGTTTGAGATTTTACTACCCTAATATGCAAGAGAAGAAAGTTACAGGTTGTTCCTAAATAGATGGCGAATTTGGATTCGAATTTGTATCGGAAACCTCTTTATTTCTCTCCAGTGATAAATAAATAATTCCTTATGAACCATATGCAAAAACTTACTATGTTTTACATTCTTTTTTTTAATGATAGATATCATTAATTACATCTGCCAAATTCCTCTTTATTCAGTAGCATTTTTGTGTTTACTATTAATTTGGTGATAATTCGTATTAAGTTATAAAATCGATCACTATGAGGTTTCCTGACCGGCCCAGACCAACGAGAGATACCATTAACAGAACCATGACAAACTTGAGAAATTTCGGATCTTTCGTTAAGAAAACTATACACAGAGAAAAAAGTGTAGTAGAAGATGAAAACAACGAAATTACAGTTATGGCATATTTTCGTGTGAATCCTCAAAATTCTCTCAAAGATGCCGAGATTGCTCTGGTATTATCTCAATCTGAGTGTTTGGAGAATATTAAAAAAACATAAAATGCACCCATATAAATTCAATAGGGTACAGCATTTGAAGGAAACTGATTTCGTCAGGAGAACAGAGTTTTGCGAAGCTATGATGATTCGATTTCAAGAGAATGAAAACTTTTTGGACTGTATAATTTGGACGGATGAATCTAAATTCACAAAGAATGGTTCTTTCAATAGGCATAACAGTCATTATTGGGATGAAGAGAACAACCACCACTTCAGACAATGGAACTTTAAAGAGACCTGGAGTTTCAATGTTTTTTGCGCCATCAAAAATAATGCAATTCTCGATGTTCACATTTATGATGGGACTTTAACTGGTAAGATAGAACACTACACATGTTTGCATTATTTAAAGAATGTTCCTTCTTAGGAGATAGATATTCTGATATATTGACTCAAATAATTGAGCCGCTAGTACAGAACCATAATGACTTATGGTATCAACAAGATGGCGCGCCTCCACACAATTCAGTCAATGTGTCAAATATCCTATACAGGCTAATTGAAGATCGATGGTTGGCGAACAATGGTCCACATTTTTGGCCACCACGTTCTCCGATTTAACTCCTTTAGACTATTATGTTTGGGGTAGGATAAAAATATTGTCTACTCAACTCCCCTGACTGATAAAGAGAGACTGCATAGAACGATTCCGAAATGCGTTCAGGTTTGTTTAGATTTTTAGATTCATAGTTTTGAAACTCAATTTGGTTTTTAAACACTTTTGCAGATCTCTTCCTCCTGATGAAATGAGAAGAGCAACGCACGAAGCATTCCTGAGACGTATAAAAATGTCTAGAAATTAACGGTTGAAACTTTGAGCATCTTCTCTAGTTATAACTGCGAGAGTTTGCCATGGTTCTCTAATAGTAACTTGAAGTCGGTTTCAAGAAGGGTAGAAAAATCTACAGCATGGTTCAAATAACAGTTCCTGAAAATTTCATCTTTTTGGCGTGAAGGGAAAAGAAATAGCTGAAAATTCAAGACGAAAAACAGTTTTTGTGAATGACTCAGAAAATATCCACTTTAGGGCAAGGGTGTGATTTATACACTCACATTATTTTTAACGTAAATTCAATATCTGCCATAAGAAAATGGGGTTCTGATTTGAAAAAAATTGATTTTTCACGATTTTGTCATCCCTAACTTTGAAAGCGATTTTTTCACCCTGTATCATGAATCGCGATTTCGATTTTCAAAGTGGATACATCAATCTTACATCTTCAAAAATCCCAAAATGAAAATTTTCCATCCAAAAACCTCGAAGTTATTCTTGTTTCAGCGGAGCTCTATTTTCGATATTTTTTCGAATTTTCCAACCAAAACTGAAAAATGTTACATCAAAATAACTTGAAATTTTCTAAGGAATCTATTTCTGCAATAAAAGATGGTGTTTTAATTTGAATAACGGAAGTTTCCGAAAAACCGGAGGTGCTCATGCCTTGAAAATATTTTAGATTTCATCAGCATCGTGAAATACTTATAAGTGCTGAATTTCATGAAAATACGTTCAGTAGTTTCCCGTATAAATATGGGTGAGGTTCCTCGTGAAAGACCCTGTATTGCTGTTAATTTTGCAGTGTTAACATTTTGCAATATTAATGAAGAAAGTTGATGTTTTAAAAATGATTTTTTCCATCGAAATGGTTTCAGCAATATTGCTATTGTTTCATTTAAAAAAATAAAATTTGAGTTTCTTTTTGTGCGCTTGATCCTAGTGAAACAGCAAACTATGGTTTTGCCTGGAATTCTCGAATACCGAGCTGAAAATTGTGTTAATAGATTAGATTTGACCGTCTGGCTGTCCGTATAGACTCTTTCATCCGAAGATGAGCTGAAGTTTTCATATTTTCAGAATAAGTTAATTGTTCGTTATCTCGGTCAAGTTAGTTATTCGGACAAAGCCGGTGAATAGTTCAAATGTTATGAGAATAAGGAATTACGTTTCCCTAATAACACCCTAATATCCAAGTAATAATTTCTCTATAAGTTGCTGGATATTCGAATGACGCTGAGAGAAACAAATATTTCAGATTTCGTTGAAATAGTCACGCTAGAAAATCTTCTAAAACTTCAATTGAGTACTTGATACCTCATAAAAGTCTAGTTAATGAGTTCAAAATAACTTTAACAGGACATACTTTAACTAAAATTGTGTGTTATAGTTTATGCGATTCCATATAATGTTTATTAAAGCATTGTGAATTGAAGAAATATTTAAATAATTGACATAAAACTTTTTCGTTTCGTGGAGCAGTTCTTGTATTCACCCATCAAAGAAGATGTGAATAAGTACAAATAAATTAATAAAGATTTTGGAGGTGATTTCATATGAATTTGATGCCCTGAATTCAAATATGCTATTAGTGTTTACCTATCAGCTCGAATTTTCAAGATATCAACATTTTTGTGAATTATACATTACACTATTTTAAAAGAAAAACCATGGTTGAAAGAAACGAATTAATAAAGGAATTTTTATTATATTACACAGATATTACAGATATTATTCATTATATACTATAGAAAACAGAAAAAGTCATCATTAAAACCAATTACTCACTAAACATTTCGGAAACTTTTTTGCGTGACATTCTTGAATGTATTTTAGAACAATCCTGTTTTAAAGACCAGCAGTAATCTGCCATCATGTAAGTATCCCATCTTCCTTGATAGCGATCCTCCATACATTTGATATCTTGGTGAAATTCTTTCACTTTGCTCCTCACTAATGTGGCCTAAATTATCAGGAAATCGGTCTGAGTGGCTGTGTAAATAATACACTTTAATGCTCATGTTACACCCAAGTGAAATTATTCAGCATCTCATTGACTTATTCAACATAGTTTTCAGCTTTGTGTTTACCCAGAAAATTTTGGACAACTGAAACAAATGAATTCCAGGCATTTTGTTCAATCTCAATCATTGAATTTATGAAGTCAGGGTCTTTAATCAGCTGTCTTATTTCATCATGAATCATTGAATACACTTCAAACCAATTCTGCGAAGAAAGATCTTTTGAAATTCTCAACATTCTCCCTAGAGAATAATCTTCTATAGCTTGATGTACACGAAACCATTGACTCAGAAATATTCATCTCATAAAATACTGTTCGGTGATCTGAAACATTATTATCCAAAACACAAACAATACCGCTTTGCTTAAAATTATCAAAAATGTGATCCAAAGTAGAGATACTGGCGTCAGTCTGTATATCTGTATTATCTGTGTAATATAATAAAAATTCCTTTATTAATTTGTTTCTTTAAACCATGGTTTTTCTTTTTAAAAATAGTGTAATGTATAATTCATAAAAATGTTGATATCTTGAAACTTCGAGCTGACAGGCAAAAACTAATAACATATTTGAATTCAGGGCATCAAATTCATATAAAATCACCTCAACATCTTCGGCACCAAAACCACTGTTGACCAGTGTAATAAAGGTTAAGTTTCGGGATAGGAACTTTTTCTTTTGATGATTTCCTCCTCTTTCAGGATCTCTATCCAAAATCCAAAAATAATTAGTTTATAAATTTCTAGATATTCGGGGAATACGATAAAACGCTGTTCTACTAGTTCCATGAACTACAACAAGGGTGCAAAAAAGCTGAGGGCAAACAAAGACGTGGATAGAAAAATAATTACCTACATAATACATATCCTTGATAATACATATTTTTGTCAAATTTCTATTGATCAAGCTCTGTATTTGTGGAATTGTATCTTGGCAGTTGGTGTGACTCACGAATGTTGACACATTACGTTTATTGAAATTGTAGTGTACGTCGATGGTTCCGAATTATCATCTTATAACGACATTTGACGCGCGTTCAAATTTGATTGGATTCCCAGTGTG
Organism: Micraspis discolor; assembly: GCA_030674115.1. Taxonomy (NCBI): domain Eukaryota; kingdom Metazoa; phylum Arthropoda; class Insecta; order Coleoptera; family Coccinellidae; genus Micraspis; species Micraspis discolor. Next base: position 51,570 of record JARTUT010000946.1, on the reverse strand, counting down.
ACTACAATAAAACGAAAAAATAATATAGAATTGAAGGAACTTACCTCTGGGCGATCCATAATATAGAAATGAAAACACTATTCCAGGTATAAAACTATTGCTATTATATTCAGTACTCTACATGCTTCGAGCTAATTCAGTACATCTTCAGGAATATAAATCACAAAAGTGAAATTCAAGTTATCAAATTTCAATATACAAATAACATTACAATTCAAATATCTTATCATGTTACAATAGCTAAATTTTATTTGTGAACTACTGCATCATGTTGTTTTCAGCTAACTCTCCGAAGTGTTCAACTCAGTAGGTGTTCACACTACGGCTGTACAAGTTACACATTTTCTGACACCTAACAAGTGGGCATTAAAACCTATGTTTGTTTTTCTGTAGAGAATTTTGTTCACGGCGGTTTCTACTCTTTGTAATCTGGTGATATACCCTGCTCAACAATTTATAGGGATCACTTACTTTTTTCTGAATTTATTTCTAAAATATTCGCTCCAAGATTATAAATTTAGTCAGATATCAGAGTATTTTCAGTTGATGATATGATTCACTTCTGAAAATAATGAAAAATGGAAAGTTGGAGAGAAAAAAAACTTTATTAGGAACACTCAAAATTCTGTGTTTGAATAACATAAAATTTTATGATGAAACCACAACAAAGCTGAAGTTTCGGTTAAGCTTAGTACCTAGTTGGTCCCCTATGAGTTCGTCTTAAGCATTCTACCCTACGAGGCATACTTTCAATCAAACGATTTATAAAATTTTGGGGCAAATTCGTCCAAATATCCCGTAAAGCCTTAGAAAGGTTATTGATCAGGTTGTTCTAAGGTTGACAATTGTCTAGACATCTCAGACCAGACATGTTCGATACAATTCATGTCTGGAGAGCAGAGCTGGCCAGTCCATCCTATCAATAGCATGAGTTTCTAGCGCTTCATTAACCAGACGACTACGGTGTGGACGGGCATTATCGTCAATTAAAATGAAATTCGCGCCTAAGCAGCAGCCGCAAACGGAACAATTATAGGTTCAATAACCATATAGTGATATCTTTAGCTGGTCATTGTGGTGTTCTGCAAAACAACAAACTCTGTCCGTTGGTTCAAACAAATGCTTCCCCATACACATATAGAACCTCCGCCAAAAGCTGTTGTGGGTACCATAAATTATGCATACCTTCGACCTCCTTCCTCCAAGCAAAAATACTTCCATCGGAGTTGACCAAACGAAATCTAGACTCATCCGTAAATAAACATCGGCTCCAGTCATCAACTGTCCAATTGCGGTGCTCCTCAGCCCATTGCCGTCGATGAACCCGGTGTTCCCTATTCAAACGGGGATGTTGTACCCTCCTACGTGCTCTCAAACCACGAACATGTAGTCGTCGTCTTCCAGTCTGGTTCGAAATTAGAATTCCTGTTGCAACTCTCAGTGATCTATTGAGCCGCGACGCCGGGTAAGTGGGATTTTTCCTAGCATTGAGGATCAAAGACGATCTTGGGCAGCTGTTGTACTGCGCTGCCGACCTCCCCATGAACATAAGCTACTGAGTCGTTTTGGATGAATCTATTCCAAGCCCGACTCACGACTCTTTGCGAAACATTCAACCGCCGGGACACTTCTCGCTGGGACAAACCTTCCTGTATCCACCGTATGATTTGGTCCAGTTGCACCGGAGCCAAACGTCTTCTCGGCATGACTGATAAGCTGATATTGTTCTCATTTCTTCAATTATTGTCACCTTATGTGTTTGAACGAGAGAAAAAAAGCAGATTTAATAACAAATACCACATTGCTTTACATTCCACCTGTAACAGCCTACAGATAATAATCGATTTTGAGAAACAAGAGCCGATGAAGTGAGGAAAAATTTGAATTAATCAACTTAAAACATCTTAATTTTGCCTTAGAGAACATATAATGTACAGATATTCACGAGATAACTCGAAAAACATACAAATGAAGAGACGTTCATAAGTGATCCCTAGCAATTGTTGATCAGTGTATTTTAGTTTAATGGATTCCATACTATGTATATTTCAATGTATAATTCAATTTACTATTGAAGGAGTATCAAGAACTCGTGAAGTGCCTAAAATTTCTCATGATGAATCCTTAAATCTTGGGAGTAGTCAATTACCCCAGAAACGCGCCTGAAATTATTTGAATATGGCTTGAATGTCATTCAACTCTAATTTAGCGATGCTTATATTGTGGCAAATCTGAATACTCAGAAGCTACGAATTCAGGTTCACCAGAATACCCTCTAGCTCATACTTACCTTACTTTTTAGATCTGCAGCGTTATACAGGATGTTTCATCCCAAGAAAGATATGTTTTCCGATTATCACTTTTCTGTGATACCACATAAATATCAGTCAATTTGGCCTAAATTAACCTCTTTGGTAGGAATAGAATAATAATAGATAGAAAGTTAATCCTGTCCGTCAAGCAACGTTTCAAACTTTGCGTTTGCTTCTTCATAGCTCTACAAAGAGAAACATATTTTATTATAACGAATAGGTCGTTTTAAGGACAATCATTATTATTCCATACCCCTGGAAGAGTTTATATATTAGTAAGTATTAAGGAATACGAAGAATTGAATCAAACCTCAATAATTCCGCGTTGCATAAAGTCCCGACAAATGCACTATTAGAGCGTTTTCGAAATCTGCGTCTATATAGAGACAGCCTGTATAAAGGAACATTTTAACTATTGCGTACGTTCATGATTTGAATAATTAATTCACAAAATCCAATGAAAATATAAACACATAAAATTCCTTCATATGATGTCGGATAGTCATCTTCGCCACTGACCAATGGGATCTATTTCTTCACTGAAGCTGGGGGTTTATTAGCACCATCTGCTATCAGAAAAACCCTGTCCATTTGAACAAAGCATATAAAACCGTAATGGAGTACTAATTTGTTAAGATTTATAGTCTCTTATGGAGTTATAAGAAGAATATATATCTTGCGGAACTTGGAACTTGTTTTACCATTTACAAACAGCACCGTGTACACTGCCAACAATAATTGGATACAGTTAATGCTGAATTAATACAATATATATGTACTGAAATATGTGAAAACTGTATCGTAGTAATATTTATTTCTCTAAACTATGAGGCCATTCACATACATTTGAAATTTTCAAGTACAGTATTTTGTCTGAACAATAATATCGGAATAACACCAATCATTTCTATAATTATTAACAATCCCTAAGTTTTTGCTCGCTTGGTCTTAGTGAAACAACGTGCTATCTATTTGCCCCAATATACAAGGTGAGTCTTTGACCACTGCGTTAATTTTAACCATAGATTCTTGACTAGAAACATTTTCTTCCTATAACATTTTTTCCAAATTTGGCTCTGTTCAAAAAGATATAGGGTGTTGAAATTTCATAAAAAAATTGCATTTTCACCTGTAATATTCAAACGACAATATCAATTGAAATGATCTCTTGTAGAAGGTTTATGATAACAGTCATGCATATTTTGGCATCAATAGGTTTATTCCACGTCTTGTGGGTTTCTCACTACTACTCTACAGATTGGTTAAATTGCATGAAAAACAAATATCGCTTGAACTAAAGGTCCGTATCTTGTACTTCTTGGAATCATTAGTCTTTTTTTGCATATAAAATCATTCCTCATCTTTTCTCCTAAATTGCACCATTCTTGAGATAATTGAAGTTGAAAGGAATTGAATCGATATAATTTTATCCAAATTTTCTGATTTTCCCAAATCCAACTCTGTGCTGAAATGATTCAATAATCAGATTTGTTCAATGTTGCCATATTTTAAGTCATTATCAAATATTTCTACAAAAGGTTGGGGAAATCTCTCCAGTCTATGGTTCCACCACTAAACACTATAGATGAAATTAACCACTGAACAATTTTTGTCTTACATTCACCACAAAATCTAAATTTCCATTTGCTGTATTCATTGTTAATGATGTCTAGCACCTTGTTTAATATTTAATCCAGAATAATATTCCATAATAAATAGAGAAAAAGTTTTCCATCACTCTTCGGTATATTTTGACCGTTGAAATAGGTAAAGTATTTTCTGTCAGGACCTGTTAAATTGAAGACTTGTCTTTATGAAAAACTGGTTTTTATAGCTTTCAGGGTTCATCAAATTATATCTATTCTAACATAGGAATGCTGCAAATTGAGCTCATATGAGTTTTAAAAACTTCGAACCCAGTCTCTAGATTTGTTTTATACCTTTTTATTATCTTTATTTCATACACCGATTCAACCTTGTTCACAAACTTAGGAGATAATAGAATTTGACTTAGTTTAAATATTTCTGAATGTTTGTTATGAAGCATGGTTAATTAAAATTCAATCAATATTGAAACTGGAAGCTATAAGCTCATAAACAAGAAAGATTAGAATAGAATGTATTTTCTGACCATAACCATTTCATAACTGAATTGAATAATTCAAAACTATCGATATTATTCTTCCAATATTTTCCCAATTTTTCTGAAAGAAAGCTACAAATAACTGATGATAGTTTCAAACAGAATCAAAACAACAAGGAACCACAGAACACTTTTTATTTGGAACTACCCACCACAGAGACGTTATAATATTTTAATGTGATAATAATTCACTCTAATTATTCTGAGGATAATTATAACTAAATATCAATAATAGTTACATATATTATCTTTCATTTAAAAAAACATTGCAAATATTAATTTTTTTCGCTCCTGGGGTTCGATAATAAATTAATATTCTATGGTAAGGTATTAAAATTTGACATAATCTATGAATAACCATTATTCAATAATTATGTTCTTGTTTACGTAATTAAAACAGATACTCTGATTATAAAAATCAGTAATCAGTAATTATAGTCTAAACAGAATAGATTCATATTAATGATTTAACAAAAAAATTTTTATTAAAGAACACCTAGTTGATTTTTCAAAATCAAATTTAGGTATTTCTTCAAGAAAGTATAATTGCACACCTAAATCTGGAAATACTTGTAATTTATCCAAGTAAATTGTTATTGGGATTCAGAACAGAAAATAATCATCAAGCAAAGTAACATCACTTTAAAATGATTATTTGTAGTGACATCATTCATTGTTGTTGAAGATTTCGAAAAAGATTTTCATATTTTTAACAGTATGATATCAAGAGACCTCATAGACCTGTTCACTGGTCTCTGTCAAGGAGAAGAAATTTCAGAAATATCAGTGTTTGGAAAATCATAGATGATTTTTTCTGGCTTTGAGTGAAAAAAAGCACAGTGACAACCTCTTGCCTTGGAAGTTTTCATAGAAATGATGGTTTTCATGATTTGGAAATTTCAAGAAGAAAATTACAAATGTATTATGATAACACCCAATAATTCTGATTTTTTTGGAATTTCTCACTAGAAAGGCATGGTTTATAATCTTGAAGTAGAAAGAAAATATAGTAGAACAACAAAAATCTATGTTTATGGTGTTGAATTTTTTTTTACCAGAAAATTAGTATTTTGTATCTTCCTTCTGGATATGGACCTCATCGGATGAAACATGAGTGAGTGAATCATTTTTTAGAGGGAAAATAATATTTTTAAACAATTCCGATTCATTAGTGGATGCTGTGGAAAGTATTTTTCATTCAAACTAAACTGGACTACAGAGGGTATTTGCCCAATGTGAAAACTTAAAATGCTTATAACTTTTCAACGCAGCTGAATATAGAAAAACCGTAATGCAAAAAGTGTTTCTTTTGATCTCAAGAACCTATGGTTAAAATTAACGCAGTGGTCAAAGACTCACCCTGTATAGAATTTTCGAATGTCGACCCGTTAACATATAAATAGATTAAGACCGATTTCCTGATGAAGAATCTGTGGTCAAATTGAAAGATTCCGACCGGGCGAATACCATCATCTATCTTTCGAAGGAGATAAGCTGAAATTTTTATATTTTTAGAATAGGTTCATTGTAATAATAATTTATACTACTGTAATTGTTTTCTTCAAATCAGTTTATGCTAGGAATACGTATGGACAAAAAAAAATAGAAAGGACTGACGTGAGGTCAGATTGCTTTGGCGCTCTCTGAGCTATTTGCTAGTAAATATTCAAACCATAACAAATCTATAAACACTCTGATCAGGTGAACAATAGTCTTTTCCCGTACTATGGGACAATGTGATGCAAATATGAACGCCTAATGAATGAACAAACCTATATTTCAAATTTCCCCAAGTTTTGTTCGAAGCTATAATTCCCTTCCCTAAAAATACGTATCATATTCGTTCGAAATTTATAACTTATTTCAAGGAGTCGGAAACATCATGAATAGCCCTAAAACCATCTTGAAATTTATATATGGGACAACTATTGATGAGATGGGGATGAGATATTGTTTCTTCTGCTTCTCCACATTCACAAATTGCACTTGATTAAGAACTGTCCAAATTTTTCATGGAAGATCAAAACCAGGAATTTTTTCAGAAGGATCAGGAACGAGATGCTTATTGAACGTTTCTGTAAGAGTTCCTCTCAGTCTTCCATAATTCTTTATCACTTATGTTCACATTGAAGAACGTAAACCATAATGGTTTACGTGACTTCAATCTGGGAATTCTATTTTGTGGAATATATGAAATAATTGGGAATAAATTGGGAAAAGAATATTTGTTGTTAGACAAAACTGGTAACCAATGGACCGGTGTAGATCTTATGGTGCCAGTAATTATTCACATGGATGTATTCAATTGTGCATCAATTTTTTGTGTATGTGCACTATTAAACCAAACAGAGCCACAATTCTCAACTGCAGAAAAAACTAGGCTAGAGATGTTGTGCGAGGTGGAAGCATCAGTACCCCAAGATGATCCAGCTAATTTGTGAACAATATTTTTCCTAGTTTTAGGTTTTATTCTTTAAAATTCTCAAATCAGATGACACTATGTTTTCTAGAGTATGGAAATCCGAATGTTGGTAAGCAATGTCGTCAGCATAAACAAATTTCTGAGATGATGCCGTGGGTAAATCACTTAGATATAAATTGAAAAGTAAAGGAGCTAAAACTGATCCTTGAGGAATTCCGTTTTTCAATGTATTGAATTTCCTACTCTTATTGTCAATAAAAACACCAAATCTTCTATCAGATAACATATTTTGTAATAATCGTACCATTCTCCCACACTTCAGATTGGTATAGTTTGAAGATTAATCAATTTTTCCACACCTTGTCGAGGATAAATCAATAAAAGCAGCTCCTGTTTTCAACCTATCATTGAAGCCTGATTCTATGAAAGTTGTAAGGCTGAGAACCTGATCTGAACAATTTCTATTTTTCCTAAAGACTCCCCTGAAATTTTGTAGAGCATTTTCTATAAAAGATCCAATTCTAAAAACAATTAGCCTTTCTAATATCTTGAAAGGATTACTCAATAAACTGATTTATTTATTTATTTATTTAACTACAAATGAATACAAACAGGTACAAACCAAAAACAGTATTCTCAAATTTAAATACCATTACACTGTGTGCAACGAGAATCTATTCCATTAAACACTATCATTCATATATTACACATTAAAAAAATATACACATATATATACATATACTCATTCACATACAAGATTATCGAAATACTCTATAATCAAAAGTAAAACTCAAAAAAGAGACAAACCAGCTGACCTCAACAGTGGGAAAAGCTTCTTCCTCAACCGTCTTTTCAGACGACCAATAGAAAAGCTAAACGAATCAACCTCAAAAGAACGAATTGCCTCATTGCATGTTGTTACCATCCTAGTAAGTGGGGAATTCTTCGAAATATTCGTTCTTTTTAAAAGGAGGGTAAAAAAAATCCTGACGTCTCAATCTGAGATCTGGCACCGAAAACGGTATCTGCTGAAGGACATGAGACACTTCAAGACAGTTATTCAAAATTTTAAACAAAAATAAAATGTCAGACAATTTCCTTCTGTCCGAAAGTCTTACTATATTGAATTTCTCTCACGAGCTTCCGTGTAATCATGATTTTCGATTATTATATTGCTTCTGAAAGAGATAAATTTCAGAAACCTGTTTTGTACGCTTTCAAGTCGTCTTATGTAACAGCTATATTGGGGATTCCATATCACGGACGAGTAATTCAACCTACTGAATACGAAGGAATAATACAATCGTAGCGAGAGTCCCACTTTTTCTGAAGGAACGGCCATGACGAAAATATACCCGAGCATTCTATAGCTTGAGTATTAACTTCCTCTATATGTTGATCAAATAACAACTTCGAATCAAATATTACTCCCAAATCTTTAATGTCGGTCAAACGTATTACGATTGTGAATTTCATACGAAAATCTATTACCTTGAAATTTTTAGTAAAAGTTAGCAAGTGACATTTTTCTAAGTTCAAAAGAGAGAGTTTGCCTTACATTAGTCCGAGAGTCGATCAAGATCGCTCTGAATTCTTAGACAGTCATCCAAGCTAATTACTCTTCGGTATAATTTCAAATCATCGGCATAAAGTAAAAACTGGGTATGATGAAAGCAAGTCGAAATATCATTAATGTAAACTAAAATCAGTAAAGGCCCCAGGTGCGAACCCTGGGGCACTCCAGAAGTATTATAATTATTATAGTTATCGTGAGTGGGTTTAATCCATCTAATATCACTGTCCACCTTCTTAGCAAATTCAATCCACCTCGCTTTCTTGAAATTCCTACGAGGTCTTCTTAAACATTCTGAATATTGAATTAAACTTCTTGAAGTCAACCGTATAGGCCTATGTTGGCTATGAGGAAAAACTCCTAGAATTTTACGCTTTACAGGAAGCGGTTTGCAAGTATTGTCACAAGACACTAGGCAGAGATCAGGATTGTAGCCTCTATTCCATCGAGAAGAATGAAAAGAAAGTACATCTTTTCCATCAAGAATTTAATAGAAATTATTATTTTCCATCCAGTCAGTTAAAGCTATTCTACTTCTATCATTATTATTATAACCCCACATTACGTGGTGAGAATTAAAATCACCGCAATAAATTCAAGGATGAGGAAGATTCATTTCAAATTTCTTGGCCAAATAGTATTTAGAGGTTTATAAATATTAACGATAGAAATATTACAAAATTTGAAAGAGATAAAAAAAAACACCCTCAAATTCGCCTTTTGGATTAACTCGATATTGTGAATATTGTTTTGCCAGAAAACTACATGTTCAATTGAATATCTATGACATAATATTCTCACTACTTTCTTTTTGTAGGACTAATAAAGAAGAAATGTTCCCCTCAGGCTCACCATAGCAAATTAAGCCAAACCGTAGTTGAGATTATTTTGTTACATGGTATACTGGTTTCAATAAGCTTCCCCTTATCTCGAAGTAATTCTGAACGACTAAATTGATGACTCCAGTTTTCTCTGAAGTTATTTTATATGATATTTTCAATTCAGTTGTCCATCAATGTAGATTCCCAAGAATTAAGAGTATTGCGTGGCTCGACAAGGGCCTTTGAAAGGTAAACGAAAACGAAAGAAAATTAATGAAATTCTGATAATAAGAAAAATGACTCGAAAAAAGGCGAATGCTGGAGATCGACTTCTGCCTACCTGGTTTCACAGTACGGCTGAATTAACTTGTCCAGGCACTCACGAGCGAGAATAGTCACTTTTTCACTAGAATTCCAACTTGTAGAATTAACGAGAAATTCATTTATTGCGAAGAAAAGTGTTGTACTTTACCGGATGAACGCCGGGTCAGCACTTTTTTTGTTCGACATAGGTCATATGCTCCAACATATGTTACGCGTTTATCAGAAAATGATATGAACATATACAGAGTGTGGAATTATTGAATCGAGCAAGCAACTCGGAATATAAATGAATGAATTTAACTACTAAGTTGCAGTAACATAACCGCCCACCTAAAATAGAATATTTTATGAAACAAGACAAATATAAAATTGAAAAGATATCGAACATAAAGCAAAAAAATATATACATATATACATCAACATACGTCATAATCATTGAAGAGGAATGGACATAATTTAACCACTGATCTCTGCAGTACACCTTGAGTAGTCCGAATAGTAGCTACTCCAGCTATTTCATCAGTGCCAGGATGCAATTTCTCAATGCGTCCAAGTCTCCAGCGCAATGGAGGGAGTAGATCATCTTTTTATCAAGACTAGTGCACCTATTGAATAAGGAGGCGAGTCTCTATTGAACCACTTTTTCCGTTGTTGCAGTGTGTTCAGGTATTTTAAATTCCATCTTTTCCAAACATCCTGATGGATACGAGCTAAAAGCTGCCAACGCGATAATCGACCGATAGATAGGTGAGATAAATCTGGTTCAGGAATAGCAGTTAATGGAGCCAAAGTAAAAAATGTCCTGGTGTCAGTGCAGATATGTCATTCGGATCATTACTAAGCGGACATAGAGGGCGAGAATTGAGCACAGATTCAATCTGAGTGAGGACTGTATAAAACTCCTCATATGTCAGGATCTGATGACCGATCACTCTCAACAAATGGGATTTGACAGATTTTATACCAAACTCCCAAAGACCCCCAAAATGAGGACTAGAAGGCGGATTGAAACCCCACTCAATTTTCTTCCAACACAGCGCCCTGCATATATCTCGAAAGCTCCTGATAAGCTCCCTGAAATTTGTTCCACCATCACTAAAGATGTGGTTACATCTACCCCTTCGAGCAATAAAACGACGCAATGCAGCAAGAAAGCATCGGAAGTTAAATCTGACACTAACTCCAAATGCAATGCCTCCGTTGTGAAACATACAAAGAGACATATATACGCCTTTAACGATTTGGAGCCACTAGACCTAGACATAGTTATGAAGTATGGGCCACCATAATCTACTCTGACGCACTGAAAGGGTTTGAGCTGATTAATTCTCAAGGGTGGCAAATTACCCATGAGAGGTTGAGACATTTTGGGATTGACTTTGAAACACGTGTTACAGCGAGAAATAACTTTGTTTATAGCTCGTCTGGCTGATAATATCCAGACCTGTTGAGATAGAAGGAACTGTAAAGTCTGAGCACCTGGATGCAGATATATTTTATGGAAATGCTGAATAAGGAGCTCAGTAAGACGATGAGATGAAGGAAGCAAAGCTGGGTGTTTGTGATCATAAGCCAGACCAGAAAAAGACAGACGACTGCCCACCCTGAGAACACCATCTTCTCCAACAAATGGATTCAATTTTCGGAGTGATTTAGATATGGGATTTCCTGAGATGAGATTATCGATCTGTTCCTGAACACAACCCGTTTTATAATGAAGAAAAGTGCATCTTTGAGATGAACTGCGGAAAATCTATATATCCTAGGAGCTTTAGAGTTTTTCATGAAGTGAACAAACCTGAAAATGTAAGCTTCCACCCTTTGAACCTTGGACAGAGATGAATACCTGAGAGCAAATCATCAACAAACGACGGAGAAATGAAAGCTGACAAAAGAGAGGTGACGCTCTTTCTGTTTGTACAAGATGAAGAGAATTTCTATTTCGGCATCATTTGCGAAGGTGAGATGTTTGAACGAAGCCACTCAGGGCCTGTCCACCACAAAGAGCAGTTCAACAGTACGGTTGGCGTTGAGCCGCGTGAAGCACAATCAGCTGGATTGTCTTTCGATTGAACATGATACCAATTCTCTGTTGAAACTAAGTCCTGAATTTGAGTTGTACGATTGCTTACAAATGTCTTCCATCGATGAGAGAAGACTTAATCCATGTTAGAGCTACCACTGAATCAGACCAAGCAAAAATGTCATCTATTGTAAAGGCTGATTGGTAAACAGAGGAAACTACATTAATGAGTTTTGATAATAAGAGACAAGCACACAATTCCAGTCGTGGAAGTGAAATTCTCTTCAATGGGGAGACTTTTGATTTACCACATACGAAAGAGGTGTCAATGGAGCCGTCAGAATTGAAAAACCTGAAATATACCACGGCTGCGTAACCACGCTCACTACTATCTCCGAAACCATGAAGTTCGCAACGATAAAATGGTTTCGATGCAAGTTTCCGAGGTATCTTTAATTTACCCAATTCGGTTAATTCGGATTTACACTGATTCCAGCGACGGCTGACATCGTCTGGAAGTGTATCATCCCACTGCAAACCTAATGCCCAAAGATGCTGGATCAAATGTTTAGCAAGAAAAGTAAATGGAGAAAGGAACCCCAAAGGGTCGAAAATTCGAGAAAGTTCGAAAGTATGGTACGTTTGGTACATACCTGCACAGCAGTTTCTGCAAGATAAGAAAATTCGTCCGACGAACGAAACCACCTCAAACCGAGAATTTTGACTATCGGATCTATATCAAAATCCAAAGAATGGTGATATTGTTGATCCAGAGGTATGGTTGAGAGTAATTGAGAACTGTTACTACTCCATTTTCGGAGCTCAAAACCACCGCAATTCAATAGGGAAATCAGTTCCTCTTGTAACGTTTTTTGCCTCTTCCAAATCATCACAACCTGTAACGACATCATCGACATAAATGTCTGTGAACAAAATTTTGGATGCTTTCGGAAAACGAGCTTCTCATCCTTGGCCAACTGTGTCAAAGTTCGAAGGGCAAGAAAAGGTGCTGGTGCGACTCGTACGTAACGGTATTCAGCTGATAAGTTTTTATGGGTTCCGATGGAGAAACCGCCACAATATTCTTTGAAAGTTTCGATGTGAATCCTGAACCAATATTTGACGATACATTTGTTTGATATCAGCTGTGAAAACGAACCGACGAACACGAAAGTTCATCAAAATGACAATAATATCCTTTTGTAATTTAGGACCTATCAATAGGCATCATTTAAAGATAAATGACCAGGTACATGAGCTGACGCATCGAAAACAACTCTCAACTTTGTGGATGGACTGTTTGGTTTGATTATACAATGGTGAGGGATATAGAAAGTATTTTCATAATCCGAACTCGTAGAAATCAATGACATATGATCTTTTTCTAAATATTCCTTCATGAAAGTAGAGTATTCCTTGTATATCTTCTGGTTTTTAATAAGTTTACGTTCAAGGGACAAAAAACGACGTAGTGCGAGAGAATATGTGTCACCGAATGAAAGTGTTGACTGATCAGGTTTAAATGGTAATGCCACAGTGTACCGTCCAGATGCACTTCTAGAATAGTTCTGAGTGTATAAGTTCTCACAAAATTGATCTTCTGGTGATACAATGACATTCTCTGAAACTTCTTCAAGTTCCCAGAATCTTTTCAACGAGGAGTTCAAACCTGATTCAGACAATGACAAATGAAAATTGTTAACTGATATGTTAGGTGATTGAATCTTTCCCATGAAAACCCAACCAAATACTGTCTCAAGTGCTGTTGGTTCTAAACCGTTACCCTCGATACGACCCGGTCGAATTATTAAAGAGAATATATCCGCTCCCAGAAGAAGGTCTATTGATTTCGGAATAGAAAAGTTCGGATCTGCTAACTTCTTGTTATAGACACAATTCCAAACCGAATGATTTACGAAAGAACTCCGGCATTCCGAACAAATCTTCGGAATCACGACGGCATCGAATGTAAAAGATGGATTTATTTGACCTGATGGACGAATAGTACATTCAGTGCTGCAATTAGCAGAAGATGAAGTTTTCACAAATTCCATTTATCGAAAATGAAGCATCACAAATTTTCAAGCCTAATCTATTTACACACGATTGAGTTATAATATTTATTTGAGAGCCTCCATCTAACAGAACTCGGACCTTCTGATATCTACCCCAAGCATCACGAATTTCGACCTCAGCGGTTGCTAAGAGAACGGTAGAATTTGAAGAAACATTCGTTAAAACTTGAGCTGAGCCTGAATCCGATGAATTTGCAGCATTGAAATGAAACGTCTCTGTTGAAGAATCATTATCCGCATTATTGCGCATGTGCAACAGGGTATGATGCTTTTTTGTGGCAAGTATGACAATTTGACTTTGAAGAACAATTGTTAATCTTATGTCCAGAATGGAGGCAATTGATACACCAATTTTTGTCCTTCACAGTCTTGAACCGATCTTGAACAGTTTGTTCTAAAAAATGAGGGACATTTGTAAATATTATGAGCTAACTTGCAATAATTACAGGTTATACGTTTCTTGAATGATTCAGTTTCTGCTTGAACGAGAAGAAGTCGAATTTCTTTTATTCATTGAGAGAACTAGATTTTAAAACTTGAGAATTCGAAACTGAATAAGTTCTCCGCAAAAACCTCTAGAATTCGCCTAAGGTCTTTAGCTGAATCACCCTGTAGCTTTGGAACATTACAGATTTCCTTCCAACACATGTATTAGCGAGAAGTCTTTTATTCTGATATCTTTCCGCTTTCATAATTTTCAGCAGTCAATGGAAACCCTTTAACTAAACTTAAAGCATGAGAAGAAAGTGAACTAAGGAGGTATTGAAACTTTTCTATTTGACTCAAGTTAGAATTTTTCATGTACCAAACTTTGAAACATATCGAAAAAGTAGGCCACTCTTTATAATTCCCATTGAAAATGGGCAATACTATCTTTGGAAGTTTAACATTTGGCGAACTGATAGAGCAACTATTTTGGTTTTTTTACTGGATTTATTACTTCAGGAAATAAATTAACATAAGTCGTTCTGATGGTGTAATGATTATCCATAAAGGCTATTCGAATAACCTTCTCAGTGTCCAATTCCGGTTCTTCGGAAGATACAATCATAGAGACAATTGAAGTGTGGAAATTTTGAAATTCCACTAGAATATCCTAAAGTATTTCACATCTTAATTTGAATCTTACGTGAGACTTTCATCAGTGACAGCGAATTGTACTACATTCAGAATTTCCTCGAGATCATCCATAACCATCTGACGACGAGCTTTGAGTTGTTTCCAATTTTGTCGTCATTATTATTATTCAAGGTATACTGCAGAAAACAATATGAATTTTGTTTTGAGTAATTTTGAAAAAATAGTAAATAGACCAACCTATTGAAATGAACTAAGTTAATTAATAAAGTTAATAATTAAGATTGAATCTATTGAATCGAAAATCTAGTTGAAAATAATGAAATGATGAAAATAAACAAAAACAAGAATGTCTATCTTTGTTTATGTTTTGAATAAAGGTAATGAACATAGATCAGATAAACATAGGAAGAGTTGTCTATGTAATGAAAATGAAAATGAATGTATTGAAAGCTAAATTCTATAACATGCAGAAATTAAAGGATTTATGAATGTGTTCGATATCTTGTCAAGTTTTTGAGGTTAGTGAATATTGACCGAATGAAATAAATGCAAATGAAAAAAAACGAAATGAAAAAATTCCAAAATGCTTGATCGCAATAATTTTGAAAACGCGGTTCGAAAATATGCGGCTCAAGAAGGACCAAAATGGCACGACAAGGGCCTTTGAAAGGTAAACGAAAACGAAAGAAAATTAATGAAATTCTGATAATAAGAAAAAGTGACTCGAAAAAGGCGAATGCTGGAGTATCGACTTCTGCCTACCTGGTTTCACAGTACGGCTGAATTAACTTGTCCAGGCACTCACGAGCGAGAATAGTCACTTTTTCACTAGAGTTCCAACTTGTAGAATTAACGAGAAATTCATTTATTGCGAAGAAAAGTGTTCTTGTACTTTACCGGATGAACGCCGGGTCAGCACTCCTTTGTTCGACATAGGTCATATGCTCCAACATATGTTACGCGTTTATCGGAAAATGATATGAACATATACAGAGTGTAGAATTATTGAATCGAGCAAGCAACTCGGAATATAAATGAATGAATTTAACTACTAAGTTGCAGTAACATTGCGAAAGTTCTGATTATTTACTTCTAATCAACATTTTGCCTGTGACTTCTATACCAGAGTTTCTAGGATTGAATAGGGTTATTTTAGTTTTGAAGCTATTCAAAAGCAGGTTGTTATCATCCCTCCATTCCTTGGTGTATCATAATTAAATTTACGAATTGTCTTAATTTTGCTGAATTTCTAGATTTCGGCAACCATATGCCTTGAACAGTCAAGGAATATGTCACATGCCAGATCTCCATTTTTCAAATGCACCGACAATCATCTTTAGAAACTGATATACAGGGTTATGATAAAGTAATGCACAAAATTCATTAAACGTACAACGATCACTTTTGAAAAAATGCAAAAACACGTCAAACGGTGTTTTATATTCCGCATCTCTTGACATAACAACGGTATGTCAGTGTCAGTTGTACAATTAGTGTGACACCAGTTTTATTATTATGGCACGTTTAAACGAAAGAGAAAGGATAGATATTCTAATGATGGTAGGTTACGGCGATCGCGTTCGAAATCATGAAGAAGCATGTGCTTTATTTAACTGAACACATTTGGAAAGACCTCCAATAGCTAGAAGTAATAATAAGTAATAGTAAGTAGTAAGCAGAATTGTTGCAAAATTTAATGCAACGGTAAGCATGAGGGATGCTCCAAAATCTGGACGACCAGGAAGAAGCGACGATGTGAAGTTAGTTATTTTGCTGTCAGTAGAAGACAACCCTCACTCAACTACAACAGCAATTGCCTTACAAGAAAATGTTAGTCAGTCGTTTGTAGTTAAGACGTTAAAAGAAAAAATTACACCCATACAAAGTTCAACTTGGTCACGCACTCTCAGAAGATGATCCGGACAGACGTTTGGAATTTTGTGAAATCTTCATGCGGCATTGTGACGAAAATACAAATTTTCTTTGATAGTGTAGTATTTTCCGATGAGGCAACATTTTGTCTAAGGGTTCTGTAAATCGACAGAATTGTCGCTACTGGGCTCGGGAAAATCCCCACTGGATGCAGACATAACACACCCAGCGCCCCCAAAAATTAATGTTTGTGTAGGTATCGTCAGGGGACGATTTATTGGTCCTTATTAATTTCGCCGGAATTTAACAGCTGAACGATATTTGGAACATCTTCGTATGGCAGTGCTTCCGGACCTTTGCTGCATTTTCTGATCCAAATAATGGGGAAAACTTGGATTCCAGTATTTGGTTCCAACAAGATGGCGCACCACCACACAACTTTCAAACCATATATGTCGGACCATGGAGCGCAGATGCTGAAAATATATCGCCTATGTAGTATAGCTTACACAGAGGATATAAAACCGTCCGACAACTGAATGAAGCCAATACTCATCGATTTATTGGGCTTATTGGAGTGATTTGTATTGTGATGATGCATCAAGACAATACAGTGGTTTTCACAGGAAATTGTTCATGCTATTTGACCAGTCGTTTCCTGAAAAAAAATTAAAAATTAGAAAAGAAAATATATAAACTCGATCTACATATTGAGCAATTAAGGATGAGAGTAGAGGCCAGCCATACAATCGCTATGGTAAAAAAGGACGAAAACAGCTACAATTTATACAACTCTTTGAGAAACTTGCTGAAAGAATATATTAAGAAATCAGTTAAAACAAGAACCTTGAGAAAGCTGAATCAGGCAACGAACAGAACACATGCTACTTGGAAGCTGATAAATCAGGAAACATGCCGAAAAGACAAAATTGATGACTCCGATGATAATATAACTGCAAGTGATTTGAACGCCTATTTCATCTCGGCTGGAGAACAGGAGCAAGAGAAGTTACAATCAACAACAACCACACTTTTAGAACTTCTCAAAAAAGTAAGTTGAATGTAGTGCATACTTTGTATATGTATCCTGTCACAGAAAATGAAGTCCTGATTTTGTCATCTCGTTTGAAGAAAAAACATTCGAAGGACATTTATGGCATGTCAACCACACTGTTCAAACAAATAATTCCATATATAATGAAGCCACTATGCAAAATAATAAATGCATTTCTCACGGATTTTTCCTGACGAGCTGAAAGTTGCCGTTGTTTGTCCAGTTTACAAAAAAGGAGATAAACAATACTGTGATAATTACAGACCTGTATCCATGTTACCTGCTATATCAAAGATCTTTGAACTGGTTTTGAAAACCGGTTGGTGAATTTTCTTGAGGAAAACTCAATCTCAGTACGGCACAGCATGGATATAGACAAGGCAAGTCAACCATCTCAGCTATTATCGATATACTCGAGGCTATAATAGAAGCGTATAATAACGGTGAGGACGTAGAAATGGTCAGCATAGACCTGAGCAAAGCTTTGACTGTGCGAGCCATAGAATTTTCCCTGAAAAGCTTGAAGTGTACGGAGTGCGAGGAAAAGCTCATGATGTGATCTCTTCTTATCTATCTGATAGAAAGCAAGCTGTGAAATGGAATGGCACCGTGTCAGATATGAGACATCTGACAGTGGGAGTACCCCAGGGATCTATCCTTAGTCCGCTGCTCTTCATTATCTTCACGAACGACCTCTTTGACCATGTGGAGGCGAGTAGTAAAATATCTAGGAGTAGAATTTCAGTCATCTCTAACTTGGCAGAAACACATAGATGCTTTGTGTAATAGGCTATCCACAGCAATCTACCTGATAAGAAGGATGAGACAAATATCTAATGTTGAAACTGCGAAACTGACGTATTATACAGCTTTTCATAGTCCAGCAGTGTATGGAATTATGATGTGGGACAATCATGTGACGCCTAGCGGGTTTTGATACATCAAAAAAAGAGCATTGAGAGCACTATATGGCCTGAAAGAAAAGAGAAAGCTGTAGAGAAATTTTCAGAAATGAAAAAATACTCACCATAACTTCTGTTTTTACTCTCGAGTGTGTAAGTTATATCCATCAACATCCGGAAAAAATTTTCCAAAAATTCTCATTTCCATAAATATGACACTAGACACAAAGAAAAGATATCTGTCCCGCTCATGCGAATAAAAAAGGCACAGCAGGGTCCCAACTATACCTGCATTAAACTCTATAACAAAATCCCGGATAGCTGGAAGAAACTTGAACCCAAAGCTTTCAAGCATAAAGTTAAACATCTGTTACTCGAAAAAACTATATACAAAATTGATGAGTTCCTGGAACATAAGTCTCTTTCCTGAGTCAAATCTGTTGGTGTATATGTTCAGTGATTTTGCGTATTTTACAAATTTTAGATTATATGTGTATAAATATTTATATTTTTAAATATCTGTATTTTTGACAAGCCATGTAGGTGTTGATGGCGAAATTTGTACATATGAATTGTTGAATTTGCTGTCTGCATGCATATGTATGAATAAATTATTATTATTATTATGGTTTTACTGTTCGAAGGTTTCTGGATAACCAGTTTGAAAGACGGTGGATTGGAAGACGTGGACCAATGGAGTGGCCACCTAGGTCACCTGATCTTACCCCCTTGATTTTTTTCTGTGGGGACATTTGAAAAGTCGGGTCTACATTAACCGGCCAGACAATTTAGAAGACTTAATGGAACGAATTAAACACGAAATGACTCTTATAACTCCGCAGATGATCGAAAACTCTGTAAATGCGGTCTACCATCGTCTTGGCCTATGTCAGTTAGTAAACGGGACACAGTTTGAACAATTCCTATAAGAAATAGTTTTGGTTTAATGGACTGTTTAGTTAATTGAAAAGTTATTATGAAACTTACGTTTATTTCGTTTTTCATTCATTTTCTCGTTTTTTTCATATGTTAGCTCTACTGCAACTATTTCTCCCTAGTGTGGAAAAACAAGCTTTATCACATAATGTAATAAAAATCTTAGCTTCCAATTAAAAATATGTTGATGACGTCATAACTCTGACAAATTTGACTTGTTATATTCGTAACTTATGTCAAGAGATCGGAATATAAAACACCGTTTGACGTGTTTTTGCATTTTTTCAAAAGTGATCGTTCTACGTTTTATGAATTTTGTGCATTACTCTATCATAACCCTGTATAGCTACTCCAAATGATCTTCCTTTCGAAAAGCCAAGTTGGTTTGTGCTGAGTAAATTATTTATTATGAAAAATTCCATTATTTGTTTTCAATATGGCAGCTCGAATAGTTTTGAGTAGGAAGGTACGAGGGTTGCTTTTTATAGTTCGGGATTGGACAACCCTATTGATAGCTCTATCGTAGAGCTTGACATTTTTGAGGTTATACGTACTCAGTAGGTTTTAACTTACGAGCGCTATTTGTTCATTTACACTAATTCAAAAATAAATCTCGCAATGGCGCAATGGAATTTAATCGTGAACATTTTCGTGCGATTATTTTTTACCACTTTCGACGTGGATTAACTCAACAACAGTGCATCGATGAACTTAATTCAATTTTTTGACGATGAAGCTCCATCAAGGACCAGTGTTTATCGATGGTATGGTGAATTCAACCGAGGTCGTAGTTCACTCCAAAATGAATTTCGTGAAGGTCGTCTAAAACAGTTGTTGTTCCGAAAACCATTAATGCTGTGCACCAACTGATATTGCAAAATCATCATGTATCCTATCGTAAGATTGAGACAACCTTAGGCATTAGTGGGACCAGCTTACATCAGGAAAACCAACCGCCGAAGACGGATCACCCTTCACCACGACAATGCGAGCTCTTGGACATCGATTCAAACAACTGTACTTTTCAGCACTAAAAAAACCGATTGGATGAGTCATCCGCCGTATAGTCCTGACTTGACACCGGATGACTTCTTTTTATTCCAGTGCTTAAAAATAAAATGAGAGATCAACGTTTTCGACACTTCAAGAAGCGAATGATGCGTTCAAAATGCTTGTTCTGGAGATACCTCAATCAGATTGGCAAAAGTGCTTCGACAATTGGTTCAAAAGCATTCAAAAGTGTATAGATCTCAATGGGTAATATTTTTGAGAAACGATAAAGTTAATTTCGATGATTGATATTTGATTTTGTTCTCTAATCCCGAAATATAAAAGGCAACTCTCGGATTATGCTCATAGTTAAATAGTTTCCACATCCATCATGTGAATGGTTCTGGTTCTTAATTTCATCCACGGTATGTTTAATAATTCGATTGGGTACTTCATCTACGAGTATATCACTGGAACATTTGTTTTTCGATTGTTCAACAAAATTCTCCTTATATAGGGTCTTTGACCACTGCGTTAATTTCAACCATAGGTTCTTGAGATCGAATGAAACACTTTTTCCATTACGGTTTTTCCAAATTCAGCTGCGTTGAAAAGTTATAAGCATTTTAAGTTTTCATATTGGGCAAATACTCCTCTGTAGTCCAGTTCAGATTGAATAAAAATACCTTCCACAGCATCTACTAATGAATCTGGATTGTATAAAAACATTATTTTCCCTCTAAGAAATGATTCACTCACTCATGTTTCATCCGATCAGGTCCATATACAAAAAGAAGATACAAAAATACTAATTTTCGGCAAAAAATTCAACACCATAAACATAGATTTTCCCATCTCATCCCTTTTCTAGTGAGAAATTCCAAAAACCTCAGAAACATTGGATGTTATCATCAAACATTTGTAATTTTCTTCTTAAAATTTCCAAATCATGAAACTATAATTTCTATGAAAACTTCCAAGGCATGAGGTTGTCACATTGCTTTTTCACTCAAAGCCAGAAAAATCATCTATGATTTTCCAAACACTGATACTTCTGAAGTTTCTTCTCTTGACAGAGACCAGTGAACAGGTCTATGAAGTTCTTTGATATCATTGTGCTAAAAATATGAAAATCTCTTTCGAAATCTTCAAAAACAATGAATGATGTCACTACGAATATCTATTTCAAAGTGATGTTACTTGGTTTGATGACTATTTTCTGTAATTAATTCAATAACAGTTCACTTGGATAGATTACTAGTATTCGCAGATTTAGGTGTGCAATTAATTATACTTGCTTGAAGAAATTGAGTTTGATCACCTAAATTTATTTCTGAAAAACAACTAGGTGTTCTTTAATAAAAAAATGTTTGATCATTAATATGAATCTATTCTGTTTAGATTATAACACAGGCCTAAAAAAAAATTTTGTTGCCTAGAATTTTGGGCTGATTTTAACTATATTTTTATTGCCGAATTTAAATATGATAGCAGTTTTTCTGTATCAGCTCTAGATTTTTAGAAAATAAATAATAATAATAATGAATAAAAATAAAAGTCTGAAATTCGGAGTACCAATGGTTTGGAGAGAACCATAAAATCACTTCGATAATGACTGTTATTTCTGCCTAGTAAATATTACTGGAATGAATGGAAATAACTGCAACTAGTAGACTTATGCAGATTTAGTCTCTGCAAGACGCCCTATCCCTAATTGAGAAGAAGTGCCAATTCTAACTTTTCAGCAGCTACCAGAACTCTGTGAGGACACATGTCTCTCTGATCAGAATTCTGACACTACTGAAGGTGACAGTGATTTTGAAACGATGTAAATGTTTCAACCAAGATGAGTTAAATGATCTCACTAGAAATCTCAACCTGTCGAAAACAGCTTTTGAATTACTACCTTCAGGTTGGAGGAAAAAATTTAATTGAACCAGGAACGAAAATTACATTTTATGGCACAAGGCAGAAAGATCTGCTACCTTTTTCTCTGAAGAAAAAAATCTTGTATTTTGCCATGCTATTAGAGGACTCTTGTAAAAATGGGTCTTCCTGAACATTTTCCGGATGATTGTCGCCTATTTTTTGACAGCTCAAAACGAAGTTTGAAATGTGTTCTTCTACATAATGGGAACAAATATGGCTCAATACCAATTGCTCACTCAACGAAAATGAAAGAGCAATATGACAACATAGCTTTGGTTTTGGAAAAATAAAGTATCATGAACACCAATGGGTGGTTTGTGTTGACTTATAAATGGTAAACTTTCTCCTTGGACAGCAAAGTTGCCACACAGTATCCTTGTTTCTTTCAGTGCCTCTGAGATAGCAGAGACAAAACGCAACACTGGGTTTGAAAAGATTGGCCTAGAGGAGAAAACATGGATGTTGGGGGGAAAGAATATCCATCAATGATCCTTTAGTTCCGCGAGAGAAAATCATGTTTCCACCCCTGCATATCAAGAATGAATCATGCTTTGCATATATAGGGAAAAATGCCTCAGCTGAGTAAGGAAAAAATTAAAGCAGGAATATTTGATGGCCCACAAATAAGACAGCTTATTAAAGACCCTGACTTCATAAATTCAATGATTGAGATTGAACAAAATGCCTGGAATTCATTTGTTTCAGTTGTCCAAAATTTTCTGGGTGAACACAAAGCTGAAAACTATATTGAATTAATCAATGAGATGCAGAATAATTTCAGATCACTTGGGTGTAACATGAGCATTTAGGTGCACTATTTACACAGCCACTTAGACCGATTTCATGATAATTTAGGCCACATTAGTGAGGAGCAAGGTGAAAGATTTCACCAAGAAATCAAATGTATAGAGGATCGCTATCAAGGAAGATGGGATACTCACATGATGGCAGATTATACATGGTCTTTAAAACGGGATTGTTCTAAAATACATTCAAGAATGTCACGCAAAAGAAGTTTCCGAAATGTTTAGTGAGTAATTAGTTTAAATGAAGACTTTTTCTGTTTTCTATAGTATATAATGAATAATATCTGTAATATCTGTGTAATATAATAAGAATTCCTTTATTAATTTGTTTCTTTAAACCATGGTTTTTCTTTTAGAATAGTGTAATGTATAATTCACAAAAATGTTGATATCTTGAAAATTCGATCTGACAGGCAAAAACTAATAGCATATTTGAATTCAGGACATCAAATTCTTATAAAATCACCTCCAAAATCTTCGGCACCAAAAGCACTGTTGACCAGTGTAATTAATTACTGAACATGCGTAAATTATTGGTTTTTATAGTCAGAGTATTTTTAATTATGTGAACAAAAACATAAATATTAAATATTGGTTATTCACATATTATGTCAAATTTTAATACCTCACCATAGAATATTAATTTATTGCTGAACCCCAGGAGAGAAAAAAATAATAATTGCAATTTTGTTTAAATGAAACATAATATCTGTAACCATTATTGATCTTCAGTTATAATTTTTCTCAGAATAACTAGAGTGAATTATTATCTCATTAAAATGTTATTATAACGTATCTGCGGTAGGTAGTTCCCAAAAAAATTGCGTTCTGTGGTTCCTTGGTGTTCTGATTCTGTTAGAAACTGTCAACAGTTATTTGTATCTTTCTTAAGGAAAATGTGAAAAATATTGTAAGGATACTTTCGATAGTTTGAAATTATTCAATTCAATATGAAATGATTATGGTCAGAAAATGCATTCTATTCTTATCTTTCTTGTTCATGAGTCTATGACTTCCAGTCTCAATATTGATTGAATTTTAATTAACCATAACAAACATTCAGAAATATTAAACTAAATCAAATTCTATTATCTCCTAAGTTTGTGAACCAGGTTGAATCGGTGTATGAAATGAAGATGTGGAAAAACATCTATAAAGGTACAAAACAAATACAGAAGACTAGGTTCGAAGTTTTTAAAATTCATATGAGCTTAATTTGAAGCATTCCTACGTTAGAATAGATATTATTTGTTGAACCCTGAAAGTGAAGCTATAAAGTACCAGCTCTTCATAAAGATAAGTCTTCAATTTAACAGGTCCTGACAAAAATACATTACCTATTTCAACGGTCATCATGAAAATATACCGAAATACCTATGTGAGTTATGGAAATCTTTTTCTATTTATTATGGAATATTACACTGGATTAAATATTAAACAAGGTGCTAGACATAATTAATAATGAATACAGCAAATGGCAATTTAGATTTTGTAGTGAATGTAAGACAAAAAATTGTTTAGTGGTTAATTTCATCTATAGTGTTTAGTGGTGGAACCACAAGATACGGACCTTTAATTCAAGTGATATTTGTTTTTTATGCGATTTAACCAATCTGTACAATAGTCGTGAGAAACCCACAAGAAATGGAATAAATCTATTGATGCCAAAATGCATGGTTGTTATCAAAAACATTCTACAAGAGATCATTTCAATTGATATTGTCGTTTGAATATTACTGGTGAAAATACAATTTTTTTATAAAATTTCAACATCCTATATCTTTTGAACGGGGCCAAATTTGGAAAAATGTTATAGAAAAAAAAGTTTTCTTTTGACGTCGAGAATCTATGGTTGAAATTAACGCAGTGGTCAAAGACTCACCCTGTATATCGGTCAAGTTCGTTATTAGGCAAAATCTGTAGAATATTTAAGTAATTATGAGCGTCCGAAATTCGGTTTCTCCAATATTTCCAGAGATATTTCCATCTGAAAGATACAAAACTTGAAAATCGAATAACGTTGAAAACAAGGCATATGGCAAATTTCATGGAAAAATTCACACAAGAAAATTCTAAAATGTTGCGAGAATGTATTTGGAAATATTCGATTACTCATAAGTTATTCGTCGGATCTTAACATCTTAGAGTAGACCCAGCAGGAACTATAGAAATATCTATATTAGATGAAGTCATGGGAGTTCACAGAAAAATCTTTCCAATAGAATGAATTGATGACTCATTTATTTTGTGAAAATCCATATTGTATATTAAAAAACACTATTTTGTCTAATTTTCACTTTATTAATAATATAACAATAATAAAGTGAAAATTAGACAAAAATAATTGTTTTCTTTTAATAAAAATCCTTCTTCCTTATGAATTCTTACATATTTACATTGAGGAATTCATTAAGTTTTACGAATGTCATTAATTTTCAAGTGTAGGTTCTGATTATTAGGTTGATCTGTTATTATGAAATCAAATATATGGTTGAAAGAAAAAACTGAACCAAACCTGTCGGTTTGGTTTTTGTTCATTTATTCATTTGATTTTTAATCTTACAACCGAACCTATATGTTCACAAACTCACACAAAATTAATCTTTGTGTATCCGATCATTTTCTCATTAAAATTACTTATTGGCAATTAACTCATTGCACTGGACATTTATAGACTTGTGATGACGATTTATGTGACGCTACTTCAATATTTCATCATCACCCTAATACCCTTTAGCTGATTTGTATGCCAATTATAGTAGACCTGTGAATCAGTTCCCTGATATTTTTAATATATTTTTTTTCATTTCAGTGCATTAAAGCTTGCCTGTCCAAAGGTTTAACTAAGCTTGAGAGTGCCCTGAGAACGAGTCTTTATTTCGCCATTTGCTACAGCCTGCATAAAAGCTTGTCAAGTCGATTCTCAATGCCCTGGTTTAACGAAATGTTGCCAACACAGTTGTGGTATAACATGTCAACAACCAATAAATTTAAGAAATATAACAGGTGAGGATTTAACTTGAATAATATCTTAACACTATATTCATCGTGGAGATCAAATATATGTAGGAAAGCTATATCGTGTGAATCCACGAGTAGCAGAAGGAAATGAACGAAGATGGTACTTGCCGATAGGTACGTATTTCTGCTGATTGGCTTCTGTCAGGGCTGAGTAACCATAGAAATAAGAAGACAATCAACAGGAACACGTGGAAAAAGTACAATCTTCATTTATTTCCTGTGACATGTTTTAATGGTAACATAATTTATTTTATTAATAGTTTAGTTACATTTTTCTGGGTCATATAAGTTCTGTAAGACAACAGGCGCTCTTTTTTTAAACTTTGTAGGTAATTCAAACTCTTTCAGAGAAAACCCATTGAATGTTTTATATTCTGGAGAAGCTCAGAGTTAGGTACCTATACGAAAAAAAGAGAGAAGCTAATTTGAAAAAATTGATTTTTCACGATTTTGACATCCCTAACTTTGAAAGCGATTTTTTCACCCCCTGTATCATGAATCGCAATTTCGATTTTTAAAGTGGATACATCAATGTTACATCTTGAAAAATCCCAAAAATGAAAATTTTCCATCCAAAAACCTCGAAGTTATTCTTGTTTCAGCGGAGCTTCGATTGTTTTTCGAATTTTCCCGCTCAGAGAGAATTTTCCAACCAAAACTGAAAAATGTTACATCAAAATAACTTGAAATTTTCTGAGGAATCTATTTCTGCAATAAAAAATAGTGTTCTGATTTGAAAACGGAAGTTGACATCATTTCCGGAAAAACCGGAGATGCTCATGCCTTGAAAATATTTCAGATTTCATCAGCATCGTGAAATACTTATAAGTGCTGAATTCCATGAAAATGCGTTCAGTAGTTTCTCGTATAAATATGGGTGAGGTTCCTCGTGAAAGACCCTGTATTAGATACTTTTAACTCCTATCATCACAGGATATAATTCACGTTCTCGAATTATAACAGTTTGGTACACAAAACCAATAAGCACCAATAGATACACTAATTTTTACAGCATACAACAGAAAATTAATATAATGAGCAACTTAATATAAAGATCCTTGAAACTAAGCAACAAAAAATTCCATGGAAAGAACATGAACAAAGTCAGAGAAATTCTAAAACAAAATAACTATCTTTCATATTTGATAAGGAGAATAATAACAAAATACAGCTCCAATGTTATTGACCAGGTAGTTAGTACACCTCCCAACACATCGGTCACCTCCTACTTTAAGTTTCCATTCTTGCCCGGCCTTTCACACAGAATAAGTGGTATAGTCAAGGAATTGGATGTTAAGTGTGCATTTTACAACTTGCTCACTACAAAAAAGTTGTTCACTAACTTAAAATCTAGAACACCAAATGATTTAGAGTCTGGAGTGGTATATAAGAAGATACCTTGCACCAACTGTGACAAGTGTTACATTGGCCAAATAAGACAATATTTAAGAGAGAAGCAAACAACATAAAAACGACAGTGAGAATGTTGCTAATTTCGAAAAACAGCAATAACTCTACACCAGTACAACACTGGACATAAATTTGATTTTGGATGTGTTCAGATTTTGGATAGGGAAGAAATTGGGTATAGACGAAATGTCAGCGAAATGATTCATATTAAAAAGAATAACATTGTAAATCACAGAACAGATATAAAAATCTCAGTATAATTTATAATAATATATTAAGAAAATAAGATTAGTGGCTATGTTATGTTGGACTAAAATCCATGTAAGTAAGGAGTTAAGATTAGATGTCATAACCATGTTTGTTAACGCATGTTTGCGTAACCTATATATGGAACAGAGCTGTGTTAAGCCTGAAAAAGTGCTTCGAGCACTAAGCCCTAAGCACTCGAAAAAAGGCTTCGAGTCTCGAGTTCTAAGCACCGCTTTCGACAGAAGGCTCCGGATTACCGAGCACTTTTGCAAAAGTAATTGAATATTTCGAGCACTAAGCACTTTAGTGGGAACTATTTTATGTAATGTTGTTTGATTGAAATGAGAACTCTTTAGCTTCATCGACATATCTAAAATTATGATTTCGAGACTGGGAAAAACTCAAAAGCCATTTCATTTGTTTTGTGAAACGCATGCATTCAATTTACATTCTGGTACTAGTTGATCTTATTCGTCGATCTGAATCTGAATATGCTGTTCCTAATCAATGCATAAAGTTGAATTAATAATCGAGGACCAATTATTTTATAAGCGAGAACACATTACTGAAAAAATGTGGAAAGCACTGACGTGAGATCAGGAGCTTTTACGCGCTTGTTCTTAAGTCTTTTCTCAGACTTAAAAAGAGTGCGATTCAAAATCAGCCAGCACAATGAGTGTGAAAGAATCAATAAACATATATCTTAAATGGAAGTTGAGTGAACTTACAGTTCGGCAAATTCTTCGATCTGGCATTCTTTCCACATTTCTATACCGTATATAAGTTGTTGTAGTTGAGTGTCATCAATTATAACCGAATTTCAGATTCATAATTGCTGAGCTATCGGACAGGTCTGTCCCAATAACTAACTTGACTTATATTTGGATAATAAACTAATTCTATTAATATGGAATTTAACTCATCTCTTTCGGAAGATAGAGAATATTCAGCCAAACATTTTCAAATTGACCACCGTTTCTTCAGCACGATATTCAGAAATTACAGACATTTGGGAAAAAATAGTCCTCTTGCCGCAAAATTCATAATGACATTTCCATTCAAAATATGACAACTGGACACACCAGTATTTTAGACATGTTTGTCATAAAAATGAATCCACAGAATTAGTTTCATTTTCGGCTCAATATTCACTCATTATGACAACTTGTCATAAAATTAAAACCACCCTCATAGAGATTTATAGTTGATGTGATGTGAATTCATAGATAGAAATATAATCTGTGACTTCATTTTCAGAAAACTCTTATATCTTCTGGAGATTGTACGCTATGATGATGAAATTTTAAAATATTTTAGGTACCTATACCCTGCATAAATGCCCTAAATTGTTGTGATCTGACGAATAACTTATGAGATATCGTGTATTGAAAAAATTTAGGAAAGCACTGACGTGAGGTCAGTTGGCTTAGGCGCTCTTGTAAACCACTTACAATTATTTAAATTCTGAAAAAATCATATCTCCAGAACTATTAGCTTGTCGAAGTCGAGAGTGGTATTTTTTGTATACGTCTGATAAAACTTCACCATAAAAAAGTTTATTTGAACAGTGTCATCTGAAAAAATTTTTTTGTTACTTCCGAACCTATTCGGCCGATTTGACCGAATAACGAACTTAGACGAGATATTTATACCTCAAACCTATTCTGAAAGTTTCAACTCTCTAACTTCATCCGTTCGAGAGTTATCGTGTTCACGGAACGGACGGCCGGACGGACGGACGGACAGAATCGATTTTGACCACGGATTATTCATCAGTAGGTCCAAACAAAACGATTGATACCACTTTTGCCCAAAAATCTCGAAAGTCACAGACATTTGGGCAATTGATAAGCACTCTGTTCAGGTGAACAAGAGCGCCAAAAACATTTTGGGAATTTTTAAAAAATTTTCTTTCGTGACGATTTTCGAAATTTGGCACACTCCTTCCTTTTAAAACTATCTAGACATTCTCTAAGTTACGAATTGATAGGATGAATATTCAAGAAATTAATGTTATTAACTGCTAAACTATTCGATGGATTTGGCCCAATAACGAACTTGACCGAGATATTTAGACACTCGACCTATTCTGAAAAAATGAAAATTCTAGGTCCCTTCCTTCGGAAGATAGAGAGTATACGGCCGGAGGACCGGCCAGCCTGACCTACTTAAATTTGATCAAGGTTTCTCCAATCAAGAAGTCGAACCCAATGGATTGAAACCATTTTCGGCTCGATATTCGGAAATTACAGACATTTGGACAGAACGATAGCCCGCCTGTTCCACTAGTAACAAGCGCGCAAAAACAAAAATTTTCTGACCTTCATAACCATAAAGTCAAAACAAAGGTGACTGAAGAAATACTGAATATTAATTCAAAACGATCATTTTATCTTTGCGCACATAAAAAAATCAAATACCGTACCTGCTTATATTGACCCTACTTCAAGAATTCGGAAAGGCTTAGTGCTTAGCGGATTACTAAGCACTAAGATTTTCATGAGAGTGCTCCGGAAAACAAGCACTAAGCACTAGCCTTTGAAAAGTGCTCATGAGCACAGTGCTCGAAGCACTAAAGTGCTTAGAGTGCTTTCACGAGCACTAAGCACAACGCTTTGGCACAGCTCTGATATGGAAGAAGACCAATGTGCTTGCCTACTCTTCGACGAAATACTTTTATGTATAATAGACTTTTTCTTACTAATCTGACGAAATTGCTTCTGCAGTAACTAGGTAACATATATTTTCACCATATGTTTTATCCTGATATAATTTTAGCCCTGAGGAAGAAAC
Source organism: Micraspis discolor (assembly GCA_030674115.1). Classification (NCBI taxonomy): domain Eukaryota; kingdom Metazoa; phylum Arthropoda; class Insecta; order Coleoptera; family Coccinellidae; genus Micraspis; species Micraspis discolor. The sequence continues at coordinate 20,835 of JARTUT010000946.1, read as the reverse complement.
AATTTGTTTAGAAACGTTGGCGTTTGTTAGAAATCTAACAATTTAATAATAAACGAGTGTCCATGAATCCTGATAAATTTCTCATTTACTATATTAAAAGAAATATTATTATTTTGAACTTTGTATTTTTCGAAGAGTGAACAATTTCAATAAGTAACAAGAATTTGTGAAGGAAGAGCATCCTGAAACAAATGATTATTATTATTTTTTTGTTTAATTCGATTCTTATGATATACATGCCCTTTATTCGCCTTCTTTCATCAGAACATTATCTAAAACTTTGACATTTGCTTTTTTGAATCGTGGTTTCGATTAAGCGTCTGCAGGCAATTTCAAAAATACTACGATTTTCAACTAAGATGGTATCTTCAGTTCTGTTTTTGTCGTTTATTAAATTTTTCTTTTCATTTTCCGTTAATTCGGTTGAGATTTCTTTGAGGTTTTTATTGTATTGAACGATATAATTATTAACTTTTGCATTTTCGGTACCTTCAATAGGAAGACTTTAATTTAAATCTGATTCAATGATTTCTAGTTGACTATATTTCAAAAAGAATGAATTGAATACATTATAGCTTAAAAGAGCTTTATTTAGTTTTTCTCTCAAAGAAGTTTTTGTCATCAATTACCCTAAGTTGTTCAACGAATATCGAATGGAATCTCTCTACTATGGAATTAGATGTTTATAATTCGTCACGTAATGTATCTGGCTATTAGTCTAAGATCCGGCTGCAGAATCAGTGTACCCATCGAGTTTTGCTGAAAAACCAAATTTTTACACATATTTATGATAAGGAGAATTCATATCTACCAGGTTGCCTATCAAAATGTGGCCGCTAGTATTTTTAATTAAATTATTAATAATTCATAATCCGTAAGAAATTTCACTGACATGTTTTTTTCAATGAAATGTCGTCTATTTTACGGCAACATCTATGAAGACTCTGAAAATCATGGTTGCCGTTGCGCATCTGGCCGCACCTCTTCGCAGCCAGGTGTACACAGGTATGATTTTGTTACATTTATACACCCACAACGTACATTGATATTTTATAAATCAAATTAAAGCTAATTTTTTCTGTTCATTATTATATACGGTTGCCTAATTAAATCTGGCCGCAAATAAGGGTTGCTGGCTGTTAAATATAGTAAAGGTAATCTTGACTTTTCTACCGGTGGGATTTATTGACCAGAATTGCGCATGTGCCACCAGCATTTTGTTGCCAGATTGTGCAATAATTATATCTTGGGAAATCGATATTAGTCCTTAGAAAATGAGAGGGTTTTTTTCAACGATATTTGACTGGCGATTTAATGAAAATTATTCATCAATTAATAGAAAGGATCAGATAATTAGGTTAGTTTGCAGTTTATCGCCCAATTTTTATATATCACATGGTTTTTGTCAGGTTATTAGGTTAGTCTAGATTTGTATTTTTGATATTTGGTCCGGGGTGATTAGGTAAGTTGCTTTGTTATATGATAGAACCAATTCGAAGGTAACTTTTTACCAATATGAACTATTAAATATTGAATATTTACAGTCAGTTCAAGAACGTCAAATATTACCGCAAAATAAATCATTCTTCAAATACCCTGACTAAACGTACGATCTGGCAACGTTGCTGCTCATTTTAAGCGCCGCCCACAATCCATGTGGTATATCTTTTCCCATATGGTGAAGGCTTTCCAAACGCATGGGATACCAATTTGTAAATATTAACCAACATCTTCATTCTAAACTAATCCTATTTCTCTTTTCTGATCACTGAAAATAGTTACTTGACTTCTTAATATGAAAAAATTATAGTTGTTAACTTCCATATACATAATCAACATCTCGGAGACAATAATTAACGTGGAGTTCATCTACATATTCGTACGCGGCATCGTTTGTGGAAAACTACCTACGCCAATGAACCTTCGGGTGAACTCGGCGATTTCACAGGATAACTTTTCCGTACAGATTCAAGCAGGTATTTCTGTATCGCAATAAGTTATTCATTTATTGCTCTAATTAACTCATTACAGCATTGTTTATAGTTATATTTTCTATTTTATGGTAGCCAGCAGTGACATTCCTATCAAAATTATACACACATTAATTTTTCCAATATAATACATATAAGAATTCAAAACCACCGATGCTCCAAACCTACAATTGCAGTTCAAAGTCTGCAGCCCGTCAAATTTCTTAATTCAAGCCAACTGCCAAGATATAATTCAAATATAATACGAATTTTTCATTGAATTTCCACAGATTGCTGAAAAATTTATTGAAATTGAGAATTTATCATCTGAAACTCGTTGTAGAAGACTATTTCAAAATTACAAGTTTGATTCTAGTTTCTAATTCAATCATAAATAAACCTCATTCCTCGTGCAAGGTTTTTATTCTTAGTGCATGCTTCACGCCAATTTAAAACATAAACTATGGACCTATTTTAGACCATTTAAATGTTCTTTACCGATTCAGTCGACACGAAATGGGTAAAATGTAAATATTTATATGGGTCTTGGAGTTCAATGCAGATTTATCATCTTGAACATCGACTGCCGATGAAAAGCGGTTTCTGACGCCCTTGAAGTTTCCAATGAATCTGTTGAGAGTGAATAAGGAACAGAACAAATGACATATTATTATATCCATCAGTTTGTTCTGATACAGTTGTTATGATTCTTATCGAAAAGCAGATTATTTGAGGTGATAAGATCATACTTGTACTTGTTGTACTGAATATAAATGAAATTTGACCTTATTTGACAACATACAATATGACATGGCTTTTCATTCACTTGAATATATGTAATGTAAAATTACTAATAGAATGAAAGTATTTCTGTCCTTATTTGAAACAAGCACACAAAACTCTACGAAATAATTTTCTTAAATGAGTAATTGATCAATTTAACTAGGTACACTCATTCCAAGGAAAGAATAATTAAAAGAATAAAATGCAGAAGAGCACTGATCTGAGGTCAGAAGCTTTTGCCCACTTCTTGTAGTCTTTTTCCCTCCTAGTTTTGTTCGATGCTCAAATGCCCATAAATTCTCATAAAATCCAACCAAAACTATGGATATCATTTGCATGGAAAACATTTAGGATATTTGTTTTTGTTTAAGGCTTTTCCTTTGAAATACTATAAAAATGAATTCTAGAATATGCAATATAACACATGGATCAGTAAGTTCCGAGATCAACAAAGAAAACAAAATTTTTTTTGTAAAATTTTTTTATTAATCAACATAATCACCTTCTACGGTAATACAATCGTTCCAACGCTTTTCCAATTTTTCAATACCATGTTTATAAAAAAATATAAAAATCAGTTTCAGCGATGACCTCCTCATTTGAGCCAAATCTTTTTCCCTGGAGCATTTTTTTGAGATCAGCAAAGAACCAGTAGTTACTGGAGGCTAAATCTGGCAAGTATGGGAGGTGGGAAAGCAGATCGAAGCCCAATTCGTTCAATTTTGTCTTGGTGGAAAAGGATTTTTTTCTCTGCATGTGCGGTCGTTTTTTTGCGATTTCCTCCTTCAAACGCACCAGCAAGCCAATATAATAACACTGGTCAACAGTGGTTTTGAAGCCGAAGATTTTAGAGGTGATTTCGTATGAATTTGATGCCCTGAATTCAAATATGCGATTAGCTTTTGCCTGTCAGCTCGAATTTCTTAGATATCAACATTTTTGTGAATTATACATTACACTATTTTAAAAGAAAACCATGGTTTAAAGAAACAAATTAATAAAGGAATTTTTATTGGCACGACAAGGGCCTCTGAAAATTAAACGAAAGCGAAAGGAAATTAACAATGAAATTCTGATAAGAAAAAATGACTCGAAAGAAAATCGAATGCTGGACACTGCCTACCTGGTTTCACAGTACGGCTGAATCAACGTGTCACTCACGAGCGAGAAATAGTCACTTTTTCACCAGAGTTCTAATTTGTAGAAATTGAGAAATTCATTGATTGCGAAGAAAGTGTTGCACGACGATGTGTAGATGAACGACGACTTCGTACTCTCTGGCGACATAGGTCATATGCTCCAACATATGTTATGCGCTCATCGGGAAATGAATGAACATACGTGGGCCGCACGAAACGAGCAAGCAACTTGAATAAAATGAATGAATGCAACTAATAACAATGAGTTGCAGTAAAATAACCGCCCACCTAAAATAGAATATTTTATGAAACAAAGCAAATATAAAATTGAAAAGATATCGAACATAAAGCAAAAAATATATATACATATATACATCAACATACGTCTTAATTATTGAAGAGGTAATGGACATAATTTAACCACTGATCTGTGCAGTACACCTTGAGTAGTCCGAATAGTAGCCACTCTAGCTATTTTATCAGCGCCAGGATGCAATTTCAATGCGTCCAAGTCGCCAGCGCAATGGAGGGAGTTGATCATCTTTTATCAAGACTAGTGCACCTATTGAATAAGGAGGCGAGTCACTATTGAACCACCTTTTTCGTTGTTGCAGTGTGTTCAGGTATTCTAAATTCCATATTTTCCAAAAATCCTGATGGATACGAGTTAAAAGCTGCCAACGCGATAATCGACCGATAGATAGGTGAGATAAATCTGGTTCAGGAATAGCAGTTAATGGAGCCAAAGTAAGAAAATGTCCTGGTGTCAGTGCAGATATGTCATTCGGATCATTACTAAGCGGACATAGAGGGCGAGAATTGAGCACAGATTCAATCTGTGTGAGGACTGTATAAAACTCATCATATGTCAGGATCTGATGACTTCTTCATCTGATCACTTTCAACAAATGGGATTTGACACATTTTATACCAGACTCCCAAAGACCCCAAAATGAGGACTAGAAGGCGGATTGAAACTCCACTCTATTTTCTCTCCAACACAGCGCCCTGCATATATCTCGAAAGCTCCTGATAAGCTCTGAAATTTGTTCCACCATCACTAAAGATGTAGTTACATCTACCCCTTCGAGCAATAAAACGACGCAATGCAGCAAGAAAAGCATCGGAAGTTAAATCCGACACTAACTCCAAATGCAATGCCTTCGTTGTGAAACATACAAAGAGACATATATACGCCTTTAACGATTTGGAGCCACGAGACCTAGACATAGTTATGAAGTATGGGCCACCATAATCTACTCCGACGCACTGAAAGGGTTTGAGCTGATTAATTCTCAAGGGTGGCAAATTACCCATGAGAGGTTGAGACATTTTGGGATTGACTTTGAAACACGTGTTACAGCGAGAAATAACTTTGTTTATAGCTCGTCTGGCTGATAATATCCAGACCTGTTGAGATAGAAGGAACTGTAAAGTCTGAGCACCTGGATGCAGATATATTTTATGGAAATGCTGAATAAGGAGCTCAGTAAGACGATGAGATGAAGGAAGCAAAGCTGGGTGTTTGTGATCATAGGCCAGACCAGAAAAAGACAGACGACCGCCCACCCTGAGAACACCGTCTTCTCCAATAAATGGATTCAATTTTCGAAGTGATTTAGATATGGGATTTCCCGAGATGAGATTATCGATCTGTTCCTTGAACACAACCCGTTGAACCTGCTTTATAATGAAGAAAACTGCATCTTTGAGATGAACTGCGGAAAATCTATATATCCTAGGAGCTTTAGAGTTTTTCATGAAGTGAACAAATCTGAAAATGTAAGCTACCACCCTTTGAACCTTGGACAGAGATGAATACCTGGAGAGCAAATCATCAACAAACGACGGAGAGATGAAAGCTGACAAAGAGAGGTGACGCTCTTCTGTTTGTACAAGATGAAGAGAATTCTCTATTTCATCATTTGCGAAGGTGAGATGTTTGGAACGAAGCCAGTCAGGGCCTGTCCACCACAAAGAGCAGTTCAACAGTTCGGTTGGCGTTAAGCCGCGTGAAGCACAATCAGCTGGATTGTCTTTCGATTGAACATGATACAAATTTTCTGTTGAAACTGAGTTCTGAATTTGAGTTGTACGATTGCTTACAAATGTCTTCCATTGATGAGAAGAAGAAGACTTAATCCATGTTAGAGCTACCATTGAATCAGACCAAGCAAAAATGTCATCTATTGTAAAGGCTGATTGGTAAACAGAGGAAACCACATTAATGAGTTTTGATAATAAGAGACAAGCACACAATTCCAGTCGTGGAAGTGAAATTCTCTTCAATGGGGAGACCTTTGATTTACCACATACGAAAGAGATGTCAATGGAGCCGTCAGAATTGAAAAACCTGAAATATACCACGGCTGCGTAACCACGTTCACTACTATCTCCGAAACCATGAAGTTCGCAACGATAAAAATGGTTTCGATGCAAGTTTCGAGGTATTTTTAATTTACCCAATTCGGTTAATTCGATTTACACTGATTCCAGCGACGGCTGACATCGTCTGGAAGTGTATCATCCCACTGCAAACCTAATGTCCAAAGATGCTGGATCAAATGTTTAGCAAGAAAAGTAAATGGAGAAAGGAACCCAAAGGGTCGAAAATTCGAGAAAGTTCTGAAAGTATGGTACGTTTGGTACATACCTGCACAGTAGTTTCCTCAAGATAAGAAAATTCGTCCGACGAAGGAAACCACCTCAAACCGAGAATTTTGACTATCGGATCCATATCAAAATCCAAAGAATGGTGATATTGATGATCTAGAGGTATGGTTGAGAGTAATTGAAAACTGTTACTACCCCATTTTCGGAGCTCAAAAACCACCACAATTCAATAAGGAAATCAGTTCCTCTTGCAACGTTTTTGCGTCTTCCAAATCATCACAACCTGTAACGACATCATCGACATAAATGTCTGTGAGCAAAATTTTGACTGTGCCAAAGTTCGAAGGGCAAGAAAAGGTGCTGGTGCAACTCCGTACGTAACGGTATTCAGCTGATATGTTTTTATGGGTTCCGATGGAGAAAACCGCCACAATATTCTTTGAAAGTTTCGATGTGAATTTGGAACTAATATTTGACGATACATTTGTTTGATATCAGCTGTGAAACGAACCGATGAACACGAAAGTTCATCAAATGGCAATAATATCCTTTGTAATTTAGGACCTATCAATAGAGCATCATTTAAAGATAAATGACCGGGTACATGAGCTGACTCATCGAAAACAACCTTCAACTTTGTGGATGGACTGTTTGGTTTAATTATACAATGGTGAGGGATATAAATATTCTCGTTTTTAATAAGTTTACGTTCAAGGATAAAAAACGACGTAGTGCGAGAGAATATGTGTCACCGAATGAAAGTGTTGACTGATCAGGTTTAAATGGTAATGCCACAGTGTACCGTCCAGATGTATTTCTAGAATAGTTCTGAGCGTATAAGTTCTCACAAAATTGATCTTCTGGTGATACAATGACATTCTCTGAAACTTCTTCAAGTTCCCAAAATCTTCTCAACGAGGAGTACAAACCTGATTCAGACAATGACAAATGAAAATTGTTAATTGATATGCTAGGTGATTGAATCTTTCCCATGAAAACCCAACCAAATACTGTCTCAAGTGCTGTTGGTTCTAAACCGTTACCCCTCGATACGACCCGGTCGAATTATTAAAGAGAATATATCCGCTCCTAAAAGAAGGTCTATTGATTTCGGAATGGAAAAGTTCGGATCTGCTAACTTCTTGTTATGGACACAATTCCAAAACGAATAATTTACGAAAGAACTCGGCATTTCCGCACAAATCTTCGGAATCACGACGGCATCGAATGTAAATGATGGATTTATTTGACCTGATGGGCGAATAGTACATTCAGTGCTGCAATTAGCAGAAGATGAGCTTTCACAAATTCCATTTATCGAAAATGAAGCATCACAAATTTTCAAGCCTAATCTATTTACACACGATTGAGTTATAATATTTATTTGAGAGCCTCCATCTAACAGAACTCGGACCTTCTGATATCTACCCCAAGCATCACGAATTTCGACCTCAGCGGGTTGCTAAGAGAACGGTAGAATTTGAAGAAACATTGTTTAAAACCTGAGCTGAGCCTGAATCCGATGAATTTGCAGCATTGAAATGAAACGTCTCTGTTGAAGAATCATTATCCGCATTATTGCGCATGTGCAACAGGGTATGATGCTTTCCGTGGCAAGTATGACAATTTGACTTTGAAGAACAATTGTTAATCTTATGTCCAGAATGGAGGCAATTGATACACCAATTTTTGTTCTTCACAGTCTTGAACCGATCTTGAACAGTTTGTTCCAAAATGATGGACATTTGTAAATATTATGAGCTAACTTGCAATAATTACAGGTTATACGTTTCTTGAATGATTCTGTTTCCGTTTGAACGTGAAGAGTCGAATTTCTTTTATTCATTGAGAGAACTAGATTTCAAAACTTGAGAATTCGAAACTGAATGAGTTTTCGACGGAAGAGAAAGAGCTACTGCCTCCAGGCTATACACTGATTTGTCAGGAAATTTCGCAAATTGACAAACGACGGAATATCCGATGAACATTCTTGTAATTCAAAACGTTTGATCGATGCTGAATCTAATTTCTGAATGAGAATGTGAAATAAAACAAAGTCCCACTGGTCAACAAGTAAACCTAAATTTCTTAATACCGATAAGTTCTCCCAAAAACCTCTAGAATTCGCCTAAGGTCTTTAGCTGAATCACCCTGTAGCTTTGGAACATTACAGATTTCCTTCCAACACGTATTAGCGAGAAGTCTTTTATTTTGATATCTTTCCGCCAATGTCTGAAAAGCGCTTTCATAATTTTCAGCAGTCAATGGAAACCCTTCAACTAAACTTAAAGCATGAGAAGAAAGTGAACTAAGGAGGTATTGAAACTTTTCTATTTGACTCAAGTTAGAATTTTCATGTACTAAACTTTGGAACATATCGAAAAAGTAGGCCACTCTTTATAATTCTCATTGAAAATGGGCAATACTATCTTTGGAAGTTTAACATTTGGCGAACTGATAGAGCAAATGTCTTGGATTTTTACTGGAATGTTTACTACAGAAATAAATTAACATAAGTCGTTCTGATGGTGTAATAATTATCCATAAAGGCTGTTCGAATAACCTTCTCAGTGTTCAATATGCTCCAACATATGTTACGCGCATCGGGAAATGAATGAACATACGTGGGCCGCACGAAAACGAGCAAGCAACTTGGAATAAAAATGAATGAATGCAACTAATAACAATGAGTTGCAGTAACATTTATTATATTACACAGATATTATTCATTATATACTATAGCAAACAGAAAAAGTCATCATTTAAAACCAATTACTCACTAAACATTTCGGAAACATCTTTTGCGTAACATTCTTGAATGTATTTTAGAACAATCCTGTTTCAAAGACCAGCAGTAATCTGCCATCATGTGAGTATCCCATCTTCCTTGATAGCGATCCTCCATACATTTGATATCTTGGTGAAATCTTTCACCTTGCTTTTCACTAATGTTGCCTAAATTATTAGGAAAACGTGGCTGTGTAAATAGTGCACCTTAATGCTCATGTTACATCCAAGTAATCTGGAATTATTCAGCATCTCATTGACTTATTCAACATAGTTTTCAGCTTCGTGTTTACCCAGAAAATTTTGGACAACTGAAACAAATGAATTCCAGGCATTTTGTTCAATCTCAATCATTGAATTTATGATTTCAGGGTCTTTAATAAGCAGTCTTATTTGTGGGTCATCAAATATTCCTGCTTTAATTTTTCCCTACTCAGCTGAGGCATTTTTTCCCTAAATATGCAAAGCATGATCCATTCTTATCAAGAGCCTTTACAAACTGCTTCATTAGACCCAGCTTGATTTCTTAAACAAGTATCACATACTTGATACCTCACAACATGGGTTTAGACCAGGTCGTTCAACACAGTCGGGAGCTATTTATCTTGTTGGAGCTGCATACGAGTATCTTGATAGTGGCCAGTTCGTCGCAGGATTGTTCTTCGACCTATCGCGGGCATTTGACAGCCTTTCGTTCCAAGTACTCATCGATAAGTGTTACAATTTGGGTTTCAGGGGAGTGTTACTTTACTGTCTTTCAAGTTATCTACATGGAAGAACAATGTCCGCCAAAGTTGCTGATTTCATTTCAGCTGAAGTCTGAAGCTGAGTCCCACAGGGTTCTGTGTTGGGTCCGCTCCTTTTTCTCATGTTCATAAACGATTTACCTGAAAATTTGAGGAACGTGATGACTAATTCATCAAATTTCCCCGATACACTCTCGATATCCAAGTTGATCTGTTTGCAGACGATACGTCTATGTTAGTTTCAGCTCGAACTTTTGATGATCTACAGAAACCTTGCAGCGAGATAGTGCAGTGCTTTATTGACTGGTGTCGATCAAATTCCCTCATTATAAATATTGAGAAAACCCAATGTGTTCACTTTACTGTGAGAAGTGTTGAGCAGCAACAACTGACTATTCGCCATCAGAACGACATAATTTCTTCGAAGGAGCACGCAAAGTTCCTCGGAATCTACATCGATTTTAATCTAAATTGGGTTGCTCACATCGACTTCATTTGTGGTAAACTCAATAGTTCTTTCTATGCAATTAGCAGAGTCAAAAACTCGCTTCCTACAGAAGCCATCATGAGTATTTACTACAGCCACATATCGTATAACATCATGCTGTGGGGGAACTCCACTGATGTTAGTAGAGTATTTATAATCCAGAAGAGAATTTTGCGAATGATCTTCAATATCCCCCCAAGGTCCTATTGTCGACCAACTTTCATAAAAAGAGAGATCCTAACAGTGACGTGTATATACATCTTTAGGTGCCTGATGTATTTCAAGGAAAATGAGGGAAATTTCATAAGACTCTCTAGCTTTCATAGTTACAATACCAGACGTGACGACTTACTCTTTATCCCCAAACATACTACAACTAAATTCGAATATAAACCAAATTATCAGTGTATCAAACTATTTAATACCCAAACATATTAAATCTCTGGAGCTCAAAGAATTCAAAAAGATAATTAGAGCTAAGTTAGTAGAGGAATGTTATTATAGTGTTGCCGATTTTTATCGACAATGATATATCTTTTCAAGTCGAATAATTTTTATTTTCTGCTGTATTTTTTCATTCTGACCTATCCTATACATGTATTTATGTCTTAGAGGATCAATAAATTATTATTATTATTATTATTATGCAGCAGTGGAAACATTATTTTCTCTCGTGGAACTAAAGGATCATTAATGACATTCTTTCCCCCAACATCCATGTTTTCTCGTCTAGACCACTCTTTTCTAACCCAGTGTTGCGTTTTTGTCTCTGCTATCCCAGAGGCACAAGAAACAAGGATACTTGGTGTGGCCACTTTACTGTCCAAGGAGAAAGTTTACCATTTTAAGTCTACACAAATCAACCATTGGTGTTCATGATACTTTATTTTTTCCAAAACCAAAGCTATATGTTGTCATATTGCTCTTTCATTTTCATTGAGTGAGCAATTAGTATTGAGCCATATTTGTTCCCATTATGTAGAAGAACATATTTCAAACTTCGTTTTGAGCTGACAATAAATAGGCACCAATCATCCGGAAAATATTCAGGAAGACCCATTTTTACCTGGGGTACTCTAATAGCTTGGCAAAATACAAGATTTTGTTCTTCAGAGAAAAAAGATAGCAGATCTTGCTCCTTGTGCGATAAAATGTAATAGTTCAGTCAATCTGTACATTTGGTGCGGGTGTAATTACCTGCTCGATGAAATTTGGTACACTTGTTGAAAATGATGTAACTAAGCTACCTTTGCGATGGCCTCGCTGAAATGTTAGCGGTTTTTTGAAAAACTCAAAAACTTAAAAAAAGTGAAAAAATAATTTTTCTCGAATTGTATGCATAGTACAGAAAATTTTATTGAACAAAAAATGTAGAGGACGTTGCGATCTACATTTTTGTCATTGGTGCAATGCTGCACGACTAAAAGCGCACAAAGTAGGTGGCGCTAAAGTATCAAAAAAGTGTTTTTCATGTTTTTCGCCCTGAAAATGTTGTTTTTAATGCAAAAGTTTAAACGTAATAGTTGTTCCTTACATTATTATCAACAACTTTTATTTAACATAAAGAGAAAAATTATTAACGAAAACATATTACATCGCAAAATTGGAAAAAATAAATGCCTTTTCATAAAAAAAAATATATATTCAAGACTATTAAATTATTTTCATACATACCGATAAAATCAAGATTTCCTTGGAAAATACGTAGATTTCATTCATAAACAAGGTTTCTTTCAAGTTAATTCGCCAAACAACACCGATTAGTTGACAAGTTCTTTGACACTAGTTTGACCACTGATTAAGCCTTAATTTGCGTTTCGGAAACTCAAAATGACGATTGACATACAATTTACGTGAAATATTTGAGTACTTTGTCAACTGACAGCGTGGTCAAATTAACCTAGTTGACTATCCTTTCAGCAACTCAAATGGCAGTTGACCATAGATTTAATAGCTGATTAGTTGATTTCTATGATGATCATCGTTTCAGAAACCGGCCGTTAGTCTTCTATTTGTAATAAATGAATTAAAATAATTATAATAAATATTATTATTTTAAATACAATTTGTTACAAATTAAGACTGACAATAAGGAAAATATACAAGAATCTATATCTTGTATAAATTTGACAACACTCATACTTAAAAGTATTAAATAGGAAAAAGTATTAATAGATAAGTGAATTTATCTAAAAATCTAGAGCTGATACAGAAAACTGCTATCATATTTAGATTCAGCAATAAAAATATAATTAAAATCAGCCCAAAATTCTAGGCACCAAAAAATTTTTTTTTTGTAGGCCTGTGTAATCAATGTTGATTGATTTACCTTTTTCGAACTAGTCAATGAAAATGACGCCATGCATATCCCAAAAAATGATGCCATGACTTTGCCAGCTGACTATTGCGTTTTCGGACGGCTTTCGCCAGCTCAGATGACTGCCGCTTCGAATCTGGAGTGTAGTGATGTATCCATGGTCACGTAACGACGCAAGAAATCATTTTTGTTGTTAGTTAATAGCGATAAACAGCTTTCTTAATAATAGACTCGTTGCTATTTTTGTTCCATCGAAAGCAATCGCGGCACCAACTTGGAAAAAACCTTTTTCATGCTAAATTTTACATGAAGGATAGTAAATACACTTCCATATTATATCTGTCTCATCTCAGCAATCTCACATTTAACGGTGTAACGGCTTTCACAGGTCTACCCGAGCGATCCGAGTCATTTGTGTCGGTACGACCACGTTTAAACTCGGAAAACCACCGACAATTCGTTGCTTTTGATGGACAAGAGTCCAGGTAACATTTTTCAATCCATTGTTTCGCTTACACGATGTTTTTAACCATTGAAAAACAATATATATATATATATATATTCTTTTGAACTTTTGGCTTACAATATTTAGTTAGCAAACAATAAAGCATACAGATCAGGGGTTAGTGACGGGGTCATACAATTCGGCGTATCACATTAAAGCCTAGGAAAAAACCCCGTAAAAAAAACCTGGCTCCCCGCCTAAGTGTGAAAGTACAAAAATAAGCTGAAATATAGAAATCCCTTTCTTCAAGAGTGGTCTTCAATTGATGGAAACAGAGACTTCTTCAAGGTACCCACATCGAATCTGGAAATAAAAAGACAAAAGCAGAAAAAAGAACTTAATATCAAAAATATAAAATTTGAAAGAGATAAAGAGAACTTCCTCAAATTAGCCTTTTTGGATTAACTCGATATTGTGAATTATGAATTTTTTAACATAACAAGCTAAACCGTAAATTTTACTAAGGAGATAATCAATGAATACATAACTTTTATGGTTCCACTTCAACGAAGATTTTTTTAGTATCCGTATGTGTCTCTTGAAGGAGAATAATCTCAGCACCATAGTCCTTTGCTAGTTTAAAAATATAGCCACTCTTGTCCTTAGAAATACCTTCTATATTCAAATCTAATATACAAAATTTGTCGCCAATCTGCAAGGAGGATTCTTCGAATCGGGTCTTGCGGTCCAAGTGATGATCTTCTTATGTTTGAAGTCTGCTATGGAACCCATTCAAAGGGAAATCATCATCCATAGTTGTGGAAGGTTGTGATATAATACTTATTTCATTTAAAAAATAGCAGAGGAAAAATTATCAACTGACATTCATTATGACTTATGTCATATTGAAAAACAATGTTTCATCAGAACACGAAACTCGTTTTTTTCCATTTTTTAAACAAATTACAAAACGACTTTACTCCAACCTCGATAACTCAGCTGTTTCTGGTCCGATCGACTTAAAATTTTGACACGTTTTAAGCAAAGGTTAGTACTCTAGAAAGACGAGGTTACTGGTTTACTACGAGCGCCATTTCTGGATTAGTCTTGGGACTTAGTGATCCATGTGTTATCAATATTCTTCATAAATCCACAATTCATTTTTGAGGTCCGTCGAATATCTTATGAGTAATCGAGTATTTCCAAAAACAATTTTCGGAATTTTTCAAAAATTATCTGTGGATTTTCCCAACTTTCAACACATTCCTATCTTTCAACAATATTCAAACGATTTAAAAGTTCCGGAACGATCATATGGATTTTGAAAAATTATTGAGGAAACTAAATTTCAGATTCTCAAAACCGCTGAACCATATTGTTTCTTCTGCATATCCACATTTACAACTTGCGCTTGGAACTGAGTTCCATCTGAATAGCATGCTATTAGTACGACCATGACCTGTCTCAAACGATTAAGAACTGTCCAAATTTTTCTTGGATGATCGAAACCCAGAATTTTTTCAGAAGGATGAGCAATGAGATTTTTATTGAACATTCCATGAGAGTTCCACTCGATCTTCAATAATTCTTCATCGCTAATGTATATTGAAGAATTTATTATACCAGAATGGTTTACGTGACTTCAATCTTGTAATTCTATTTTGTGGAATGTATGAAATAATTGGGAATAAATTGGGAAAAGAATGATATTTGCTCCAAGAATTCAGAGCTGCAGTCTGTCTGCGAATTTGGGGAGGGATAATGTTAGACAAAACTGTTAACCAATGAACCAGAGTAGATCTTATGCTTCCAGGAATCATTCTCTTTGATGTATTCAATTGTGCATCACTTTTTTGTGTATTTGCACTATTAAAACAACCAGATCAACAATACTCAGCTGCAGAAAAGACTAAGGCTATAGATGCTGTGCGAAGAGTGGAAGCATCAGCACCCCAAGATGATCCAGCTAATTTATAAAGAATATTATTCCAAGGTTTCAGTTTACGCTCAGATCATCTATATCAGAGACAACCGAGACGGTCAACTCCGAACTAAATTCGTGTCCGATTTAATTTTCTATGTTGAATGATTATTTGGGCTATTACCATCATCTATAGTGGATGTAATGTTTTCCGACGTTTCGATAGACCTCTTCTATCTTTATCAAGGAGGAAAAGTAAAAACCTTTGAAAATTATCAATTTTCAAAAAGTCAATATGACAGAAGTCATGAAAGAAAAATGAACAATTCTTTCATGACTTCTGTCATATTGACTTTTTGAAAATTGATAATTTTCAAAAGGTAAAATTGATAATTTTCAAAAGGTTTTTTACTTTTCCTCCTTGATAAAGATAGAAGATGTCTATCGAAACGTCGGAAAACATTACATCCACAATAGATGATGGTAATAGCCCAAATAATCATTCAACACGAGCTCCATCATCAACAATATCTCGTCATCAACTAGAAATTCGGTATGGGCCCGAATTGTTTCAAGAAGTTAGAAGTTATGAAAGAACCAGCAAAAATTGGCAAAGGAATGCAACTGTGAAATATTCACATTCACGCCCCGAAACTACCCGTCTCGCAAAGCGTGTCGATTAATAAAAAGGCAATTAACAAATTCACCTCTTTATTTCACTCGTAGTTTTAAATAAGTACGATAACAAAAAATGACAATATTTACAATGGATGCCTGGTAAACAAATATCTGACTCCAACCGAATTAGGAACACCGCGTCAATTCGAATATCTGTGAATAATACTTCGCGGTCTAATTACGGCTTACCGAAGTACTTGTTGCTTCGAACAGGCTTTATACGGAACTGAACTGTTCTCAGGTCAAATAAATAGGATTCAATATCCAAAAAGGTTCCCTTGACCGGAGACGAAAAACAGTCAAATACTGGTGCCATGAGATATTTGTCTACCCCACATGTGAAATACATACCCCAGATGTCTCTTTGTCTCGAATTGACGCCAGAGATTTCACAAGAAAATGTAATACATATCCCAAATATCTCTTTGTCTCGAAGGTCAAAGAGGTGCTAGGGGTATATGACAGAAAAATGTGGCCAGGCCATATTATTATTCCTGGCGCCAACATCCTCCCACCTGAGGTCGTTGAACATCGAGAAACGACCTCACACAAAAAAACAGGGAATCTTACATGTAAACATAAAATCAAACAAATAGCATAACGTCTTCATTATGAGTCAATTTGGTCCGAATATTTTCACTACTCAACTTTGATACCTTTGTGGTCGGTTAACTTGTCGACCACTCCGCGTCACTATTTTCCCTTCACGGGACACTTCGCGTTTCAACACTCCCGAACTCGCGGCCTCTTTTCGAACACTTCCCGCACTTTCGTTCCCACTCGTCGCCGATGTCACATCTCCAGTCGTCTCGTCAGGTCCAAGAAGAGCCTCTGGTCTGTGGTCCACACGATTGCAAAAAACTGGTTCAGCGCACTCCAAGGGGTATAATCGCTGAATAGGCCTCAGGACTACTCCTTTTTTAGTGGTCACCATTGCTAAGTAAACTTTATCATCTTCTGTAGGCCAGAGAGCTATATCTTGTCTGAGCCAACAGGGTCCCTCCCACCATCTTGATCGAAGCAGTTTTTTCTCGCGGGTTTTGTGCTCCGAGGGATCATTAATGCCTAATGTCTCTAATTTCCACAAATTAGACAAACTAGCATCATTCAGAAAGAGGGACAGTGCTGTGACACTCTCTCTTTCGCCTTTCGGTTGGTGTATTTTACCCATTAGAGTCCATCCCAACAGTGTTTCAACTGCCACCAACCCATTTTTCAACTTATGTTGTCGGCCTGTGTATAATCCTCCTGCTACGTCTGCTCCTATGAGAATGTCAATCGGTGCGTCTTCTCCAACATCCGAAATCCGTATACCTAGATCATCCAATTCCTTGAACCAGGTACCGTCGGGAACAGGGGAGACTCCTGCACAAATCACCTCTTGGTCCAGAACTTCGAACGTGCAGCGATAACCATTATATCCTACATTGATCTCATAACAGTCATGCTGCCGCAGCATCTGTTTTCCTCCAAACAAATTGTGTACCAGGTTAATCCTTTCTTTCGGGCCGTAACCTAAACCGTCTGCAGTGGATCTCAAAATGTACGACCTTTGAGATCCGGTATCTATCAAGGCTCGTACCGTTCTGGTGCCTTTCTTCCCAATTAGCTGTACCCTCATTGTCTGCAAGAGCACCTGTGTTTTAGTGCTATTCGCTAAGGTAACGTCAGAATTGGCGGCTACACAATCAT
The DNA here is from genome assembly GCA_030674115.1 of Micraspis discolor. NCBI lineage: Eukaryota > Metazoa > Arthropoda > Insecta > Coleoptera > Coccinellidae > Micraspis > Micraspis discolor. Next base: position 3,257 of record JARTUT010000946.1, on the reverse strand, counting down.
CTGTGGCGTTTCTATTCACCGCATTCTTGTTTTCAGGCTGTTTTTCCCGGGACACATGGAGTTGGACGTGGGTCTTCTTACCACAGGTTTTACAGAAAAACTTCCTGTGCACTTTCGAGCCTTGTGTCCGAGTTTGCAACATTTAAAACAACCGCCTGCTGCGAATAAAAGATTACGCTTCTGTGCATACGACAATTCCCGCCCTTTGAAACACTTAGCGCTCTCATGTGAAGTTTTCTTGCAGAAAATACACTTAGAACCACCTGTGTCATTGGCGAGGTCAGTTGCCGTAGGTAGATAATCTTTCGAATGTCCAAATTCCTTATTCAGACGTCTGTGATTTTCGGTTTCTTTTCTCGGTCTAGGCCTATTTATCGAAAATCCTTCGACAGCAAGAGCTATGTGCTGTTCGTTTTCCACCTCATTTTTCAGGAATAACATGAGACTTTTTAAACGGGCCTCAAGACTGGAATCTCCACAACGTTCAGCGACATTTGAATATGGGGTACGTTGCCATATACGAAGCAAATCTGGGGGGGACACATGACTCGATTAACGGAAACAATATTGCCGCATATTTATCGCACGTTATACCGAGTGTCTCTAGAGAGCGTAACTGAGTTTCTATTTGATCGTACAATATTGAGAGCTCAGTTCGATCAATCGTGGTAGCGCTTTTAATTATTAATTTTAATAATTCGCGCACATAAACCTCGATTTGAAGATCGTTTCTTCCATATCGCGCCTTGAAGCTGTCCACTATTTTCGAATAGTTTTCACCTGTGGAAGGAAAACTGTCCACTAACCGTCGCGCTCTGCTACCCGGCACTGTAGCTTGAATTAAATATTCGACCTTGTCACTAGAGTCTATCTCAAGGTCCTCGTGAATTTTTTTAAATTGTGACCAAAACGGAAGCCAGTCTTTTATGGTCCCATCGAACTTCTTGAATTCAAGAACAGGTAATTTAAATTTTCTCTTACCTTGAATTCCGTTTGTGCTAAGTCTTTCCGAACAAACGGACCTTGCTCCTGGTAACTGCTGTGTAATCACCTCATCAGTTCTGGCACTCAACTTGTTAAACCTCCTCGAGTATTTCTCACTTGAGTCAAGCTCGGCCATAAGATCTGCCTCCTCGGCATCTCCGCTCAGAAGAGAATTGTAAATCTCTTCATCAAGCCTTTTCAATAATTCACACCTTTGTTGTAAATCATTAAGCGTCGCTTTCAAATCACTCGTTTTTGTCTCGGGCTTAACTAAATCACTCTCTAGCTCATTAGCTATCTTCGTGAAAGAGGGCACGAATAACTTTGCGATTTCTCGTTTTCATCTCCATAACTCTTATTTCGAAAAGAAGAAAAACGCGACAATCCGTTCACAGCAAACACGTTTTGTCCTCGCAACGCCCTATGAGAACCGTATCTCTCCTTGTAACTTTTTCACTTCACACACACTTATTTTCGAAACAAACCACGAAAAGTTCGAGAATCAGTCCTGTCACGGTCGCCACTATGTAAAATATTCACATTCACGCCCCGAAACTACCCGTCTCGCAAAGCGTGTCGATTAATAAAAAGGCAATTAACAAATTCACCTCTTTATTTCACTCGTAGTTTTAAATAAGTACGATAACAAAAAAAATGACAATATTTACAATGGATGCCTGGTAAACAAATATCTGACTTCAACCGAATTAGGAACACCGCGTCAATTCGAATATCTGTGAACAATACTTCGCGGTCTAATTACGGCTTACCGAAGTACTTGTTGCTTCGAACAGGCTTTATACGGAACTGAACTGTTCTCAGGTCAAATAAATAGGGATTCAATATCCAAAAAGGTTCCCTTGACCGGAGACGAAAAACAGTCAAATACTGGTGCCATGAGATATTTGTCTACCCCACATGTGAAATACATACCCCAGATGTCTCTTTGTCTCGAATTGACGCCAGAGATTTCACAAGAAAATGTAATACATATCCCAGATATCTCTTTGTCTCGAAGGTCAAAGAGGTGCTAGGGGTATATGACAGAAAAAATGTGGCCAGGCCATATTATTATTCCCTGGCGCCAACAGCAACCATTTGACATTCATCCATCTTGCAAGAGATCGAAACCTATTTCCTAAAGGTCTCAGAGTGAAACTTCCTGTCAAAAGTTATAGAGCAGATAGGATTTCAAAACGGACAAGTCAAGCCCTTATGAGAGAAAGACTGAATCAACATCGATTCAACAAAGCCAAATTACTTACAACATGCGAGAACCTTAGATGTAGCATTCAATCAAAAACTAAAGCTGAAGATTATGAAAATATTCTGGAAGTCATTAAACATAGCTATGAAAGAATATATGAACAACAAAAACAAGTCCAAAAAAGGAAAATGGAGAAACTTATGAAGGAGTCAAGAAAATATGAACCCTTAGATCATTCAAAACCGTGAACAATTTATCTAATAAGAACTTAAGTGAAGATCAGATATCTCTCTCAACAAGGGTCTCAAGTTCTCTATAGCCCCTAAGACGATTGCAAAAATTGAAATCATGTTGGCGGCAGAAGAAACTGCACAGAAAATTCGAGAACCTGAAAAAGCCGAAGAGTACAGATGGAAAATCAGAACCTTGTTAGACAGGAATAACAAAACACCTCTACCCAATATAAATAAAGCTGAACAGAGGGCATTAAAAGATCTTAAATCGATAGTTCCATAAAGATACTTCCAGCAGACAAAGGAAACGCCACTGTAATTCTAGATGTTGGCTCTTATAATAAAAAAATCAATGAATTATTAGAAGCAGAAAAATATAAAAGACTAAAAAGGACCCTACCACCACAGTTGACAACAAGATTTACAAAATCCTTTATAAATATCGAAATGAATTTCCAGATCAATTCGTTAGATAAAGACTTACACCTCACTTCAGTAAACCACCACATTTATATGGTCTACCAAAAATACACAAAGCAAATATTCCTCTAAGACCAATTGTGAGTTCAAGAAATTCAGCATGCCACCAATTGGCTAAATTTCTGCTGAAAATTATATCGCCATTAAAAAGTAATTCAACATCGATGATAAGAAACACGAAACACTTCATAGAAATAATGAAACATCAAGAAATCATGGAAGAAGACGTTATGGTCAGCTTCGACATCACCAGTTTGTTCACTAATATTCCGACAGATAAAACACTTATCATAGTTAGGAAAAAGCTTGAAGAAGATCAAACCCTTAGTGAAAGAACTACACTAAGCGTCAAT